>ML101703.1:0-10897 GCA_003697995.1 Taxidea taxus jeffersonii
TACCAATAAGCACTCCACTTCTATTGGCTCTCCAAGGAAATAGATTGATTGGACACTAGAGCATGGCAACTGCAATGATTCCTACCAATGTAGTAACTACAAGAAAATTTTCAAAACCCTTCAGGTTTTGGTAGAGAGGTGTAGCCAAAAATGTGATTCATATTCAAAGATTATACACTGGAAAATTTAAAACATTAAACAAAATGTAAAGCAATGTATGATCATTACCAAAAAAACCATTTACCTCTAAACGTTTTAGAATCAGATGCACAGTGCTGAATCGGCAATGGCTCCCAAAAGATCATCTACTCCAATTTCTTTATTTTACAGACGATAAAATAAAAATCTTAAAAAAGGGACGCCTGGGTGGCTCAGTTGGTTAAGCAGCTGCCTTCGGCTCGGGTCATGATCCCGGCGTCCTGGGATCGAGTCCCACATCGGGCTCCTTGCTCGGCAGGGAGCCTGCTTCTCCCTCTGCCTCTGCCTGCCTCTCTGGCTGCCTGTGCTCGCTCTCTCTCTCTCTAACTAATAAAGAAATAAAATCTTAAAAAAAAAAAAAATCTTAAAAAAGTTATATAATGGAAAAAAGTTAAAAGTTTTCAAAGCAAAATGTCTCTGGTTTATAGTGACTATACATGGAATTAGTTAACATTTAGATAGCTTGTAGAGCACTTTTTAGAAATATGTACTTATGACAGTTAAGCTTATGTGAGCTGGGCATTATGTGCTTATTTTACTTAATATAAATATGATATTTTATGGAGAAATACTCATTTTGTAAATAAGTACTCCTAGTGGGTAAGCAACACCACAAAAACGAGTATTCCATATTAAATGGTCTGTTTGAAAGCCACAATGAAACAATGGACTTCATTTTAAAGCTAATTTAAAAATCTACCTCTAAAAAATTCATGGCCTGAGAAGTCACCTTCTGTCCTCTAGCAAAGCAGGCAGTCTCTCAGGCAAATGAAAGACAAACTAGTCAAGGTGTTGTGTATCTACAACTAGGCGAAATGGCTTAGGTGGAACACTATTACCTTCACGAGGTCAGAGGTCCTATCTGTCCTGCTCATCCTCACTTTCTAGCAATAGGCTTGGCACATGGTGTACACTTAATAAATAGTTGCTGGATGAGTGTCCCAGGATCCTCTGATTACTTTTGATATAAACAATGGTTAACAAAACCTACCAAGAAAGTCCTTCCTTCTATTATGAAAAGAAAAAGAACTTTTACATTAAAGTATAAGGAGTATCCATACTGATAATCTAAGAATATTACAAATATTCGATGCAAAGTACTTCCTGCAGGAGAAAAAAAAATAGGGAAGGTGGCTGTTGTTTCCTGCCCTGAAAACTCACCGCTAAGCCAAGTTACAGGAAAATAAGGTTATGATGAATTAAACAGATGAGAAAGCTCAGAATGTAATGAAACTAACAAAGAACTCGATATAAATTCTAGAACTTGAAAGTATGGTATTTTAAATAGAGGTAGTAGAAGGGTCAGTGAACCTGGTGACTTGTACAGCAACGTAAGCAATCTACCACACCCGCAACAGCAGTCCCAGAAGGAGAGGGGAGAGGAAATGCAGTAGAAAAAAAAAAAAAAAACGTGAGGGAATACGAGCCCCAAACATTCCAAAGTGGAAAAAACAAAGCTACAGATCTAAGAAGCCCAATGAAACACAGCAAAATAAAACAGGGAAAACTAGACCTAGCATATCATCACCAAACTACTGAAAACAAGCAAACAAACAAAAAACAACACAACAGAGAGAAAGAAATCTTGAAAGCAGCCAGAGAAAAAGGCTACAACAATAAAGAGGATAGCTAACTTTTCATCAACAACAAGGAGACCACAAGACAGTGGAACTTTAAAGTATGGAAAAAAGAAAAATTGTCATCCCATAAATTTCACAGCCAGCAAACAGAACTTCAAGAACAAAGGCAAAATAAAAAATTTTTCAACTAAAAGAAAACAGAATTAATCCACAGGAGCCCTCACTGCAAGACAAGCTAAAGGAAGTTCTTCAGGCTGAAAGGAAATGCTACCAGACAGAAACTCTAATAAAGGATAAAGAATACTATAAATAGAAAATACTTAGATAAATATAAGACTATATTCTCTCATACTGTTTCTTTAAAAGACACAGGAATAGTAAAAGGGAAAAGCTGTAACACTCACCCTAGAGTTTATTGTGCAAGTGGATGTAACAGGCCAGCAGCGGCAGCACCGAGGAGACAAGCATGAAAGCCCTACCCAATCCTGACTCTTCCAGTTGACACAAGGTGGTAAATATGAACTTCGGGTGGACTGTGACATGCTAAGGGTACATTATGTGGTCCCTAGGTTGTGACTCAATTGTGTTCACAGCACACACATATCTCACATATATAAACATTTACATACATACATGTCATTTTCTTTCAAAACAGAGGAGGAGAAAATACTGCACAATTCATTTCATGTACCCTGTTCCAGGTACTTCGTCAACCTCGGTCTTTGGCTTCTCGAAGACTTTGTAGGACTATTCCTTACCAACCTTCCTCTTTCCCTGCGAGAAATCAATCATGCCACTGAGACTGATTTTATTAGTAGTAACCAGTTTTTCAAATTTTTTTCCCTTGAGGCATTCCCTGACTTGAAAGAACTCGAAACCTTCTTCTTTTGAAACAGTCAGGAGGTCCCAGTGAACTTCTTACCACTGGAAGGTCAAGTACCATGTGACCCTGACCGATCCTTCAAGGTTTTCCTATCACCTAAGGCTCTAATGGCAGGAAACTGGGTTTAATCTCAGCTCTGCTTATGCATGTGACCTTCAGCGAATTATTTAATTTTGCAAAGCTTCTACCTCTTCTGTAAACTTGGGATAATGGTGGTGCCTGGAATGAAGGCATCCTCAAGTATTTATTAGCACTGTACTTGCCAAAGAAGTGCTTAACAGCTATGACCATCATCACCCTTCAACACAATCTTGCAATTCTTCTCCTTAATCTGGATTAAATATGCAACCCTACCAGTTATAGTTATTTATCATCTACCAGTTATGCTATGGTCCCTTTCTTTGTTCTCATAGATTAAGTGCAAATACAGAAAAGGAAAGGTGAAGAGGAGACGAGGGAGGGACAGGGAAAGATAGGGGACACTACTTTTAGTCAAACACTATCACATTTTATAAAACAGATACCTGAGGGGCACCTGGGTGGTTCAGTGGGTTAAAGCCTCTGCCTTTGGCTCAGGTCATGATCCCAGGGTCTTGGGATCCAGCCCCGCATCAGGATCTCGGCTCAGCGGGGAGCCTGCTTCTCCCTCTCTCTCTGCCTGCCTCTCTGCCTACTTGTAATCTCTGTCTGTCAAATAAATAAATAAAATCTTAAAAAAAAATACCTGAATAATTTTTTTAAAAATTAACCTCTGACAAAGGACAAATGCAATTCTTAAAACTAGTCACCACAGGAATCCTTTTGAAAATATGAAAAGGGTGCACTGTAAACAGCTCCCCATCAACCTCTGCCTCAGGAGTCCACAGCTTTAGTGGACTTTCCTCTCCACAGATATGACAAGGGCAGGATGCCTGGGGGGAAATGCTCAATGCAGTTCAAAAGACAAAGGTGGAAAGAGATCCTTCAGCAACTGAAAGCAGAGGCATCCCTCTTGGTATATCCTCTTCACCCTGACCATGACTGTCCATAAACCCAGTAACATTAAGTTCTAGCTGTTGCTCAGGAAAAAGAAGGAACAGAACAGTCTCAGGAAACAGAGCCTATTCAAGGTAAAGGCAATACATGGGTGTCACTCCACTTGTGGAGAAGGCACTACTGACTAGCAGCCACAGGGAAAGGCCAAAGCAGCTTCAGTCCAGATGAGGGAGGAGGCTGGACTGGAACCCTACAGGACTTTGCCAGCTCAGAATCACGGAGATGCGCTCAGAGCTGTATGCACTGACCTTGCAGAGAATACCTGTCTGTTCCAAGAATCCACTACACATTTTGCACATTCTTTTACCTTACAGATGTTGTCACTCTAGCCCTCAGACAGGAAACCATTTTATTCTTAAATTCTGTTTTAACTGAGAAGAATTAAATCAATCACATCAATATCAAAAGTTCAAAAAAATAGTGTATCTGAATGTTAATTTTTGCCATTATTTTGTAAAATAAATGGAAATACAAAACTAATGATGTAATCATTCTTCAATGAAGGAAAATCAACTTCATGAGGAATATAAAAGAAGTTCTTAATTTTGGAATATGATTCTTAGATATTTTACTTCAAGGACATGAGTTATATTTAATTCTCTCTAGTTCCTGTATTTCCTCCAGAAAGGATTTATGTTTATTTTAACTTTTGACTAAATCCAACTCCAATAAAAACTGGTCAGCTGGGCTACTTTGGTCCCGTCTCCTTATCTGGCATGTGACTTACCACGGGCAGCGTGAGCCAGGTTGCCACAAGGCGGTTGTTGATCCAACGATACCAAGATGGGCTTATAAGCATCAGAGGTAAAAAGGGGCCCAGCATGAAAATGCTTCCGAAAAAGCTCCCGCAAAACAGAGTGAGTATAAAGTAAATCCCTTTCCATGACACCATGATTCTGAAAGATAAAGAAAATATACGTATTTTGTTATTATACATATAACCGCCCAAATTGAAAACACATAAAATAATCTTTGAATACAGGGCTACAGAAAAGGCTCGAATAAAGAATATGAGAGCTTGAGGGACGCCTGGGTGGCTCAGTTGGTTAAGCGGCTGCCTTCAGCTCAGGTCATGATCCCAGCGTCCTGGGATCGAGTCCCACATCGGGCTCCTTGCTCGGCAGGGAGCCTGCTTCTCTCTCTGCCTCTGCCTGCCTGTCTATCTGTCTGTGCTCACTCTCTCTGATAAATAAATAAAATCTTTAAAAAAAAAAACAAACAAACAAACAAAAAAAAGAATATAAGAGCTTGAATACCATAAAGGTGACCCTCTTACATGTCCTACAGATCTAACAAACTTCCAGGACATTAGAAATCAATATAATCAATATTCTCAGAATAAACCTCTAACCTTTAAAGAAAAAAAAAGGCTGTCTTGCTTAAGCCACCTTTGTTTTTTTAACTGGTTATTGGTATTAACAAAAACCTGTAGAAGTTACTCAATACAAACCTTAAAATATTCCAGAATTTTTTATATCCTACTATAAAAAGTAGACTTAATGGACCAAGAATTACAGAACAGCTTCCTAAGACTGACTATGCCTAAAAGGGTTGGCAATTTTAGAGTGCGCTAAATTTTTTTTAAAGACCTAGAAATATTAATCCTTCACATTGGAACCTAAATGTAGTATCTTTGGGCAACTCATCTTAAACTGTTTTTTTGTTTGTATATTTATGAGCTGAAAGATAAAGTAGAAGTCAGACTCCTCACTTTCCTAAACTATTTGCCAAAAGATTACTTTCAGGGTCCTCATAACCAGAAACACTTAATATTGACATTTTAAAATAAACTATTGGAAACACAGTTTAAAATAAATAATCACACATTTGATTTTATAACCTAAACTACCATAGAGCAAAAATATAGTTTGCCTTGATATAATAAAACTGTTAGAATCATTAAAATTATGAAAACAATAATGGCTTTAAAATTTTTATATTACAAAAGGTATTCCAGTGATCAAGACCTGTGATTCATTTTGAATATTCAGAACAGGAAACAAATAAAATTTCAAATGTCAAAGTGCTTTCATAAATGTCAGACAAATGATAAAATAGGTTGAATCCCTTAACACAGACTCAAGTTTATCCGGGCATGGAGTAGTTTTTTAAACCTCTACCAGCACTTGACAGTATGTGTACAACATCCTTCCAAGTACAAAGATAATGAGTATCTGAGAACTGGATTTTGGCTAAACTCTCGATCTGAACTTCTGAGTGAGGGTGGAGAGAAAGAGACCGCTGAAGAGATATTTCCTCTAGATATTGATATCATCTAATAAAATCTTTCCATTTTATAGCGATAAAACAGAGAACCAGAATTACCATGACTTGCTTTCCTAAGTTCCCCTAACCAGCCGGAAGATCAAGTCTTTGCTGCCTCCCACTCTCTACCATGATACGATGCCACCTCCCACCCACTGAGGGGTTGGGAATCAGAGACCTGAGTCAGCTTCTAAGCACATCTGTCAACACAGACGCAGATATAAAAAGATGTGTCCCATGAACATACGGGGGTTACTCAGGCCAAGTCTAATCTAAAATTACTTTTCCATTCAGCTCCTGGTTTCCCTACAGAGGTTTCCCTAACCTCTGGATCATTTGTTCAATGACTCAATAAACACACAAAGAGATTCCTACTGTGGGCGCAAGGCCCTGTACTCGTCACTCAGGGACAATACTGTGGGTGTGACAGACATGTCAAGCTCTCATAAACCTCGCAGTCTCTCAATCGCCTTCTCAGGAACTCTTCCCTGGCTCTGTATTTAATCCAGCTCCATTCTGCCTACTTCCAACTCTCACAGGTTTCACAGACAACCATGGTTAACAATTAGGACGGCTACACACTTACTCAGAATCGCTAAAATTGAAAAAGACAAAATAGAAAAGTTGGCGATACCAAGTGCTGACAAAGATGCTGCAGAGTAAGAGCTCGCAGACTGCTGGCGGCAGGGCAACGTCCCATGGGCACTCGCCATACAACCCAGCAACCCCACTACTGAGTGTCCAGGACAGATGAAAATTTACAGCAACACGAAAACCTGTATACCACTGTTCACAGCAGCATTATTCGTTTCATAACCGCCCAAAACCGGAAGCACCCCAAATGGGGGGCAGGGTGGGGGCGAGAAGATGGGTAAGCAAACCCATAGTCCAGATACCTATAGTTTCTTGCTCAGGAAGGAAACCTCCTTTCCTTCATAAAACGTCCTTAAGTAATCACCTCACAGCTGAAATGGTAACTACCCTTGCTTCCAGAGTCTAACAGGTAGACTAAGAAACAGCTGCAATTCCATGTGCTGCACGCCACAACAGAGGATAGAGCGGAGCATGCAGGGTGTGGTAAGGCTAGAGCAAAGGAAGGCAGGAGGAACTCTGTTAAAGGGGGTTAAAAAAAATGCACTGGACTCTTGGAGGATGTGAGGTTGGGGAAGGGAAAGATTATTCCAGGTAGTAAAACAAAACATGCAGAGTCAACGGAAATTTGAAACAGCATCGCTTAAGCAGGGGACTGTAACTCATCAGATATTCATGAGGTACAATGTACACAGTGGGGAGCTCCAAGAGTCACCACAGCACAGATCCTAGGGACAAAGTACACACACCCAGGCCAGGAGAGCCAAGAACACCACCTCTGACATGTCACCAAGAAAAAACCCAAGGCCTAGGACTCCTATTTTGGGATAAGTGCTAATGGTGCATATAAGCATTAATGAAAGGAGTGAATGGATTGGTTTTGTTAAAACAAAGAGCTTCTTTTCCCTTTAAAACTGGCAGTACATGGAACTTGTTGGCAAAAACCCTAGCATTGACAGATGCCGATATCAGAGCGGTGGTCTGTGAGCCAAGAACCATCTGACCCAGCTCCACAAAGCAAGAGTCTGATGATCACGGCCACATCACTTAACATGGATGCTTACAGATGGGAAGGCTGGAGAAAATTCTCAAAGGCCTACCTTTTGAGCACCTAATATTTGCCAGGCACTTTACAGAAGGCTCTTGGCAGTGACATATTCAATGCCTGCAGATTCAATTATTCATGAGCAACTAAAAGGTCCTTAACATGTAAATACTCCAAAATTGTCCTGAAACTCAAAATTTGATTACTCTAAGACTGGATTTTTTAAAAAAAATCATTTAGGTAGTAATAATATCTGGTCAACGGTCCAGTATCCAAACCTCAGTGGCCCTTTATTCTGTTTTACTTACCTCGTAAGCACGTGGTGGGGCAAATCAGATACATAGTGGAGTTGTAAATTTGTATTTTAAAAGGGCCTCTCTACTTTGATAATGTCAAGTGTCTTAAAGTAGGCACTTTACATTCTCATCAAATCCAAACAAGAGCCTCAAAAGTAAGATATCAACAATATCAGTGCTATTTCCAGCTAAAGAGGTAAGGGACCTGGTTCCCTAACACCGTTCATACTGACAGAGGTGAGGTAAAGAACCTCTAACCAGGGACACTCCCAGAAAATGCAGTGGAGGAACTGGTACCAGAAAGACTTAAAGGCCAAAAAGTAAATGAGTGATGAAAGTGACAAAGAGTTATTAAGCATACTGTTTAGGCCTTATCTTCTCTGAAGAAAGTAAAACTAGGCTTCTGGACTAGGGGATACACAGTGGGATTAAGTGACCACACTCATAGAGAATCCTGAAGCTAAGACCCAGCCTTTCCTCACTGGGCTTTCTGGGGGCTGGGAACAAGATTTCAGTCCTACTCCAGCACTCTCCCATAAAACTTCCTGCAGCGATGGAAATGTTCAGTAGCTGTGTTGTCCAGTATGATAGTCACACTCTATGTGGCTAATTCACCCAAGAACCACTCATTCAACGTGGTGAGTGGCTACTGGACCGAACAGCACTGCTCTAGGCAGACTACTGGAGCGCACTTCTCTGCGGATCTGACCGGACTGTGAAGAAAGATGAATTACAGAAGCACTGAGGGCTCCTTAATAAATGGTCCACCTAAATCACCCTCCAGTGAGGCCCATAGTTCATGGATGCCTCACCTACATACAAGCTCCTAATTGGCTTAAGTCCCCTATTTTTTATGTGAGCAGATAATGAGCCATATGAGAAAGGCCTTTAACATGACATTAAAGACTAAGAAAAAAGTATACTTGAGGGAAAAAACTGTTCAAGAAGAAGAAAACTATCTTTAACATTTCAGAAAGACAAATACTGCTTCTAGTAAACAAAAACATGTTCTTCGTTAAATAAAACAAAAGAAAGGAAACACTCAGAGAACAAAGGAGCTACTGGAAGTTAACAACATAGCAATGTTTAAGAAAAATTAAACACTCAAGAGTTGGAAAATAAAGCTGAGGAAATCCCCCCAAAAGTCAAGAAGATAAAGAGCTGGAAAGTAGAGAGAGTATTAGGGGACCAAGACAAGACAGGAGGTCCCATATGCAAATCATGAGTGCTAAAAAGAGAGAAGTGAGGAATTGAAGAAATCAGCAATAAATTAATTCAAAAAACTTCTCCCAGACTGGTGAATGTGACATTCCACATTATCAGGGCCTGCTGATGAAAACAGAGGCTCACCAAAGGACAGCACTGTCACTTTCAGGAGGGGGAGACAAAAGGACACTCTACAAAACTTCTACAGAGGATATAAACAGGTTGCAAAGGATCAAAAATTAGATTGGCTTTGAACTTCTCAGTAGAAATAGATCTCAACAGCAATATCAGAAGCAGGATGAAAACAGAATAATGCCTACAAAATTCTCAGGAAAATTATTCCATCTGGTCATCCATCAGCCAAATGTAAGGCTAATAGAACAATATTATCATACATGCAGACTCTCAAAATAACCTCCCATACAATTTTTTCAAGTAATTATTTGATGATGAGCTTCCTAAAATAAGAGTAAACAAAGAGATGAAACATGGGAAATAAGAGATCCCACAAAGGTGAGAGGTCAAGAGAATCTCCAAGACGAAGGAAGATCCTAAGATGATAATCATGCACAAGACAGAGAAAGTGTCCAATCCAAATTAGGGATGGCTGACTTAAAAAAAAGACCCTCTGAAAGCTTTTATCACCAAATTCCTTGCTCCTAAGCAGACTATCTTTTTGAACCAAGGACAGAATGCCCATATGAACCTTGACACAGATTCTAATCTACACTTGGCTTCTTGAACACATTCTGATAAAATTCCTACAGGCCAGCTGATGACACTCATTTTATCTACTGTAAGTACTCTGCTTTGACCTACTCCTGAGAGATAGAGGGAGGGCATGGAGAATTAGGAGCAGAAAATATATTCCTACCCGAGAGCCAGAACCTGCAGAGTCCAGGCAGATGCCATGACTGTGGTGAGCCACTGACTGTGGTTTTTCAGGACTCATTTATGCATGAATTCGCCCACGACCTTCCCCAGAAATGGATCTGGTCAGTGCTCTGGGACACTCAAAACCGACTACTACCCAGAGATTCTGCACCTCTAGGAGCCTTCATCTAATGACAGATCATGCTTACTTCAAACACACACACATACACACACACATATTGAAGAATATACACACAGGCGATGAAATTTTAAAGAAAAATAATGACTAACATTAAGGGATAATAGTCATGGGGGGAGCACAGGAGACTTCTAAAACTGGCAATATTCTATTTCTTAAACATTGTGCCTACTTATATGTTCACCAATAATGACACTTAGAATAATGTTCTTTATCCACTACTCTTGCAAACTAGATGAATACTTCACACCCAGACACAATCACACTGATTTAGTTCTTTCATAAACATAAGTGAAAATATGTTTGAGCTGATTAATTTCTTTTAAATCCAGCAAAATTCTTAAATCCCTGGATGCCTGTTAATTTGCATGACCTGATTCTGATGAACATTTCTGCATTTTTCAGAATTTAGTAACATACACACATCTGTCTTGCTTGATGAAATGGTTTGTTGCTTAATTCCCCAATGAGAACTGTATTTATTCTCTTTTCGAGTCTCAAAAGACAGACAGTCATGGCTAAATTTAACATTCAATTCCAGAAGCAAAGATTTGTGTTGTTATTATCCCTTTCTCCTCTTATAATCTTTTTATTCTACTGATATTATCATGTATGTCTTTTATTCTTTTAGGAAGCAGACTACTAAATAAAGATAAATTTAAAAGACTGTCTCCATTGGTAACCTTATTCACCTTTACTTATTTTACTTAAAAAAACTGGTGTCTA
>ML101703.1:11297-24526 GCA_003697995.1 Taxidea taxus jeffersonii
AGTTTCACTCTTCCTAAAGCAGTTCAAGACAATTAATACTCTCCCAGATACCAGAAGAAGATGCGAGGTAAGCAAGCATTCCAGTTAAGATCATCTACTTAGATGGACAAAACCACAGTTTACCAATTCTAATAAACACAACAGACAGTTCAAGAGCAGAATGAGGTCAAACCTCAGTTAGATCTACTCAAAATGAAGCAAGAGTAACTTTCAACAATCAACTGGATTTCAGTAAACAAGTCAGCTAACTCTTTGGTGGGTAAAGGGTCCACTGAGAGTTCTTAGCATCACACAAGGTCATCTAGCTAAAATAATACAATTTTCTCTTGTTAGAGTTTAGTGAGAAGAAGTTATCTGTGTAAATACTCAAACATAGTTCTCTAAATCCTGATGCAATTCTTTTACTCAAAATGTATTTAAAAGTTAACAGCTAGAAAGAAGCAGAGTACATAATATATGATTCTATTTGTTTAAAGTTCAAAAACAGAAAAAATAATCTATAAGGTTAGAAGTAACATTAATGGTTATCTGGGAGGTGCAGAGCAGTAGTGACTTGAAGGGGCACCAGAGGGCTTCTGGATTTTTAGTAATACTCTGTTTCTTGATTTGGGTGCTGGTTACATGTAATAAATTTCCTTTACTAAATTCAGTGAGCTATACATTTGTAACATACGTACTTTTCTGTATGTATATTTTAATAATATTTACCAAGAAAAATTTACCAAAAACTGTTATATATGCAGTAATTTAAACTAGATACCTTGTAGATAATGATTTATATGTATGCAGTCCTCAGGAAGAAAATACAAATAGTCAATACACATAAAGAAATGCTCCAGGGCCCCTGGGTGGCTTAGTCAGTTGAGCGTCCAACTCTGGTTTCAGCTGGGATTGTGATCTCGGGGTTGTGGGATCAACTCCACATGGGGCTCTGTGCTCAGCAGGAAGTCCGCTTGAGATTCTCTCTCTCCTCCCCTCCCCACCCAGCTTGTACATGCACACATGGGATTGTGCTCTCTCTCTAAAATAAATAAATTTTTAAAAAAGAAATGCTCAACCTATTCTCAAGAAAATGCAAATTAAAACAAAATACCATTTTTTTTTCTCACCAGACTGGCAAAAATGTCTAAGTTTTGCCTTTGATATTCTAAAAAACATTCGTTGGTGTCTTTCCTTTTATCACTAGAAGTATAAGTTTTAGAGGGCAAACCAATGAGTTATAGTAACACATATAAGCTATAATAATTTTGAATATACCTGCCATCATGAATTCCTTCTCAGTATTTACCCCAGGGAAATACCAAACTGCATGTGCAAAGATGCTTCACCACAGCATTGTCTGTAAGCAAAATATCAGAAACAGAAATGTCCACTGATGGGGGAAGGGCTAAACAGTGGTGCAGCCAACATTAGGAAACATCAGGCAGCAGGTAGAAAGAATGAGGTCAAGCTGGCTTTTCTAAATTGAACAGTTCTCCAAGATGTATTGCTAAATGAAAAAGACTGTGATACCATTTTTGAAAGGGAAGAACCACACCCCTGGAAGAAAAAAACTCTAGGCTATATGGTTTATATAAATAAATGTAAATACACATAAGTCGGTCTGTAAGGACAAACGTTTCCATGGCCATCTCCGTAAAGATGGAAGAGGCTGGGACTAAGTATGGTAGTCAAAGAGAAATAGACCTTTCTGCATTTCCATTTGATACTTACATACAAAAAAAGGAAAGAAGGGAGGAAGGGAAACAGAAGAGGAGGAAGGAAAAAAAGCAGCAATGTCAATGTCATGGTAGCCAAAGTCAGTCACCTTGTCAGTCATGTCAGTAATGCCTGTTGCTCCATGATCCCGTAATCAAAGTTAAAATGATTAAATGCTCAGGTAGAAAAACCTCTTAGCATTACTGCTTGTCATACGTCAGACTCAAATTTTCACAAATTAAAAGCCACAATTAAAAACATACATTGAGATAGGAATGATAAAGTACCCCGGGTAAACATATAACGGCACGGGGACCCCCAAAAGTCACTCAAAACCACCATCTATTTATTTTATAGCATTTATCTCTGTTAACTTGAAGTTTAAGCTCCTCTTCTGTTGTTCTCTTCATGAGACACAGAGCTAACCAGTAAAATGTGCAAAGTACTAAGCGATGGAGCTCCACAGCTGTCAGAAAACAAGCAAGGAGTTTCCTGAAACTCTTCATATACACAAAATATGAGCCCATGAATATATGTGTATAAAAATCTCATGAGGATGAAGTTCTAGCAGAAAGCAGCTATTTTAAAGGTTTCTAAAAACAGAATTTCACTTCTGACTCTCCCCATGGTTACTTTAATCAAAAGCATACTCTTAAAAAGACAGAAAAAGGGAAAAGTTAAAATAGCTGTCTAAATTTACCAAGTTATTTTGATCATTTAATTCTGATCATTTAAACAGAGAATAAGAGTCATTCCATAGTCATTAAAAACTCATATAAAATAATATATGCACTATTAAACACTAACCATCTTCAGGCAAGGTAGTATGAAGAATAGAGTCTTTACCCTCCTCGGCCATATCATCAGGTTGAGAGAGAGGACACATTTGAAAAGGAGGGAGGGAAGCAACACAAGGAAGTAAATACTAAATGCCAAATTCATGAAAAATCAGTAAATGTGACAACCAGTTTGTAAAATCTTAGAAGTCTAGAGCTAGACTTAAGATCACTGAGCTTTAAACATCTTTCAATTTCACAGATGATCCTCTTGCTATACCGATGAATAAAGTGGGGAGCAGAAAGGCCTGATTTGCTCTTACAGTGGCACAGTAGGTGGTGCTAGAGCTAGGCTAAGACCTTCCATCTCCAGTTACCAGCTCAGTGTTCTTTCCATTAGTTGAGAATCATAGATGGCTAAGGCAACAACTGAAGCATGAAGAAGGAATTAAGGTGCAAATGAGGGCTAGGCTTAGAGGAAGGATACCTGTCGGTCGAGCTAGAGCAAAAAGAAAGGCAAAGAGGCTACCTCTCAACAAAATTCTTCATGGCGCACACTGGGCAGTGATTGGGTTGGTCATGAATGTTTTCGAAAGTCTCAGGATTTCTGTTGGGGTTTGTTTCTTCCAAACTGTTTCAAAGAAAATGAATTATTAACAGCAAGCATTTTTTTAATGAAAATGCCACTAATTCTTTTTCTGTGTAAATGGCAAGCACACTTATCATATTTGAACAGTTTCCTGTTGTTATATAAGGTTTCCTTGCAAGATGTAAAGTTAAAACCACATACACCCACGCTAAGTGGAACACTACTATATGAAACCATTTCAAAAAGACTGGTTAGTACAACTCTCTTATACCTCCTACCTGATATTCAGGAGACTATCTTGTGGTCAAATTACTTTAGTCCTCAGAATGTTACAGTAGCACGTAAGCCAGCAACTCCACTTCCAGATATATATAATACACCTAAGTGCAATGAAAATACATGGCCACATAAAAACAGATGCATGACTGTTCACAGCAGTGCCATTCATAAGTCAAAAGTGGAAACAACCCAGATATGTCCTTCATTTGATAAAGGGATAAACAAAAGGGGTTTAGCCATCAACAAGAAAAGAAATGAAGTACTGGATACCTGCTATATCACAGACAACTTTGAAAATCTTAATGCTCAGTGAAAGAAGCCAGTCGCAAAATTCCACATATTGTATGACTTCATTTACATGAAATGTCCAGAAGAGGCAAATCTATTGAGATAAAAAGTAGATTAGTGGTTCCTAGGGCTGGAGGCAGGTGGAATGGGAGTGACTGCTAATGAGTATGAAGTTTGTTTGGGGGAGTAAAAGAAAGTTCTGAAATTAAGACAGCGGTGACAGCTGCACAACTGAACAAAACCACTGCCGTGGGTGCCTGGGTGGCTCAGTCATTAGCCTTCTGCCTTGACCCAGGTCATGATCTCAGGGTCCTAGAACAGAGCCCCACATGGGGCTCCCTACTCGGCGGGAGGCCTGCTTCTCCCTCTCCTACTCCCAATCCTGTTGCTTGTGTTCTCTCTCTTGCTGTGTCTCTCTCTGTCAAATAAATAAATAAAATCTTTTTTAAAAAATAAAATAAAATAATAAAAAGAAAACCACTGCCTTGCATGCTACCCTTGAAATGGGAGAACTGTACAGTATGTGATTAAAAAAAAAGTTATTAGCTGGGAGATTACCAAGATACAAGTAACTCTAACCATTTTATCCTAGCAGCCATGAATGTTGAAGGAAAAGAGAAATTATAAGAATAACTACCACCTCAGAAATTAGAAAAAAAAAAAGCAGATACAAGCAAAGCCAGAGTACAATAGGCAACCAAAATCTAGACAGACGGCACACAATCACTGAACAGAAAAAAGCCTCACAGACACACAACAAAGTTACCAGTGACTATCCTTGCATAGTGACACTGTGATTCTTCTTCCTAATTGTGCACAAAAAGTCTTATTTTCACACTACCAGAAAAAAAAAATCCCAGTAACATTTATTCCAAAAGGAAAAATGAGCCAGGATTTCTTATACTAAGGGACTGGAGAGGTCCCATTAATAATAAACCATTGAAGATAGAGTCAGCCACTAAGAAGCAGCATCAAGTGGGGATTTCATAATATTGAAACACTGGCCCAGTGCTTTTCATATGTAAAACGTGCTGACATTCTGACATCAGTAACTTGTCTCTTCTAATGCAAATTACTGGTATTCACTAGAAGGTATAAAATACCAGTGTTCCAGGGCAGCATCTACCAAGTGTTTTGACTGGACAAGGAATAAGATGTTTTTCTTCCTGTTTCACACATTACAGTTCCTCAAAAAAACGCAAACCAATCACATTATTTTTAAAATGTGTAATTATCATCTTTAATAAAAGACATTTTACAAATTAATATAAACTGAATAAAAACACTACCATTTTGTCAAATAAAGTCAACTATCATTCACAGTAATTTTCTTTTGATACAAGCAAAATGAAAAAAAAAATTAAATGTTTCCTTTCTTCAATTTACTCTTCACAAAACAAAGGGCAGTTTACCCAAAGATGGTTCATGGGATGTATTCAAAGGTTCATAAACCCCCTAAAATTGTATGCTAATTTACATAAGTGTGTTTTTTTCTTTTTTTTTTTTTTAAGATTTTATTTATTTATTCGACAGAGAGATCACAAGCAGGCAGAGAGGCAGGCAGAGAAATAGGAGGAAGCAGGCTCCCTGCTGAGCAGAGAGCCTGATGAGGGGCTCGGATCCCAGGACCCTGGGATCATGACCTGAGCCGAAGGCAGAGGCTTTAACCCACTGAGCCACCCAGGCGCCCCATAAGTATGTTTTTCTAAAGAGAGGCTCCCTAATTTGTATTAGAGGGGTTTGAAGTTCAAAGAAAGCTAAGACACTACTGGTTTAGAGAACTGAATAGCAGCCTAAAATGGTCTTCTGTTGTAAAGGAATTCTGGAGACATTCTTAACTCTCCAGAAACTATACTGTGTAATTGTCATTTATGAAAACACATTGATCAAGAATCTAGGCAATGAGGCAGAACCAAAGATAAATCATATAACACTACTACGCTAGAAAAAACTAAGTTGTTAAGTCAAAAAATCCATAAAACATTGTAAGCAAAGGCAGAAATATTACATATTATAATATTATTTTATTTGTACTTATTTATATCAGGCTTTATATTTTAAATATTTGAGATATCTTTATTCTTTGATACTTTAATATGAATGGAATCAAATAATCTTGATTCAAGATATTTCAGACTGAATTTCATAAACATGGCTGTTATTCATATGTCATGGAATTCTGACTGAATGTTACAAATGTATAATACATTTTTATCTAACTTCTTCTGAAAAAAAATGAGATTTGGTTCATGTGTAAAAGTCTATTTTGTACAAATAACAACAGGGTTAATATCTGGAACATCTGTTTTGCTATTAAAACATTACTTCTGTGACCTTTTTTTCCCTAGACTTGCAAAAATAAAAATAAATAACAGATGGAGAATGACCCTGGAAATCTCTCCATGTATTTTAAAATGTTTCATGTAGCATGTTCTTGCCATTAATAAAAACACAGGTGGAGAAATTAATAGGAATGCCAATAAAAATATTTGATAACAGAAGCTCATGAAGACTTAAGATCAGCAATTAATATTTACAGGATTTTTAAAACTGTTTGTAGAACTACTCTATCTGATGAACAAGGAGGTAGTTTTCAGAACAGTATAATGCATAAAATAATATTGAAAGACATCTCTGAAAACCACACCGCCTATAAAATCACCTATCATGGAAAATCACAGTTATGAGAGGCTTTAGAGATCATGTAGTATACTGGTTTAGAAACCTTTTTGGCTATAGGACCCTTCATTCAAAAAATCTCACCAAAAAGTCTCATGTAAAACAGCAGAACGGCCATGGTTCAGGGTTGTCCTCACCCCCAAACCCACCCCTCACCTTCACCAGGACCTCTCTGTTCTGAAAGACAGTAAAGAACATTGTTTGGAACCAGTGGCCCAGGCAAACCTTTATCTTAGATGAGGCAACAGAGTTCAGATCACTTTTCCTTACTGCTAAGAGAACTTCCCATTTATACTGCCTAGTGATTTGTTTTCTCTTTAGATGACCTTCAGGCAGTCACAAACTCACATGATCTTTGAGACAGAAGGGCCCTTGGGGCAGGCCAGGACTCCTGACACCCAGCTGGCCTCTCCTCTATTCCACTCTCTTTTTTCAGAGACTGTTAAAAGACACATGGAGAGAAATACTCTATCAAATGCTTTACATACAATATTCCTAATCTCATAATTCTGAAAAGTAGGTAAAAGTATACCCTTTTCACAGATGAAGAAAGTGAATCAGAAATATTCACACATGCCCAAATTTAACTGGCAGGTAGCAGAGCTAGGATCCATTTAACCCTAAAGTGTGTGCTCTTTCCAATTAACCATTTTACATTTGCACAGGACAAATGCCAGATTGTAAAACAAAGGAAAAAAAAATCAATGGTCCAGCACTGAAGTGGAGTTGTGAAGAATATGGTCGACAAGGCTTTAAGAAAAAGGAAAAACAAAGTAAGCATAAGAGCAACAAAACAAAGCCAGATTTAGATTAATGAGGCATAGCTGCTGAGTGGAAAGAAAGATTCAAGAACACATATTCAGGAAATCAACAATAAAAAATGAAATTATTGCACTTAAGCACAGCGTGGAGTCCAAAAAAGAAAAAGAAAAAAAATCACAAAGTCAGAAGGCTGCCAGAAAAGAGTAATAAGTTACCTCTACTTAAAACAAAAATATGCGCAGAAGAGTAATATGCCTTTCCAATGCTTAGCAAAACTCTACCAAAGTATTAGTTCTCAACGCAAGGCCTACCACGAAATAAACAAAATCTCAGTTTTTCCTCTGTAATATAATTACCCTTGATTACCCAGAATCTTGATGAAAAAAGAACTCAGTGCACAGTCTACAGTCAAAAGCAGCAGTTTAGTTACTACAGAATTCCACATAAAACTTCAGAAGCAACATCCAGAAGTTACAGGGGACACTGCTCCCTCAAGAAATAATGACACAGGGGCACCTGGATGGTGCTGCTAGTTAAGCATCAAGAACGTCCAACTCTTGATTTCAGCACAGGAGATCCAGTCCCGGACTCAGCAGGGATTCTGCCTGAGATTCTCTCTCTCGCCCTCTCTCTCTGTCCCTACACCCCCCTCCCCCCGCAACCCCCCACCCCACTCATGCTCTCTCTCTAAAATAAATAAACAAAATCTAAAGGAAGGAAGGAAGGGAGGGAGAGAGGGAGGAGGGGAGGAAATGAAATGAAACTCGAAGTAGTTGGTGCTGGGACTGCTCCCCATTGTGTTCTACTGCAAGGCCCTCTGGAAACAACAGATGATTTTAGAGAGGGTTGAGACTGGAGGATAAAGACAACACATCTTCCCTGAGTGTCAATTTGACTATATTTTGGAAATATCACTTTTACCTACAACACAAGCACACAGGGTAGAATACAAAATTCTCATGGAACCCACAATCCAGCGGAGGAATCAATACTCAAAAAAGTAAGCAGTGATATTGTAATAAAGGTTATGAAACCTTTGGTTTTGGCCCTGTGTGTGTGTGTGTGTGTGTGTGTGCGTGCGCGCACGTGTTTGTGTGTGTGTGTGTGTGTGTGTGTGTGTGTGTACCACGGGACGATCCGGTAGAGACGGGAGCGGGAAGGGCACATGCGTGGCATCCCAGGTCTCACAGGCAGGGAGGTGTTTGTTGGGTTTAAGAACTGAAATAAGATTCAGATCAGAGTACTTATTATGATAATATATCAGTAACAGAGTATGAAAAAAGGACCATATTCTCTATGATCTTGGAGGAGGAGGATTCGAGGCTTTTAGTTAGCATGGACCCACTGTATCTGCTATACAGTTTACCAGCTCCCTTAACACCTCTTCATTTGGCCCTTGTGACAACCTGTGAGAAAGAAAACGTAGGAATTTTACAGATGGAAAAACAGGTTTGTGCCCCAGGCCAAAAAGCTAGAAAATGGAACCTGGCGGTATCTCCGAACCTACAGGATGTCCTCCCGGTATTAGACACAAGTCCACATGTCTATTACCTACATGCTGTCCAGAAGACATACCCGGAGAAGCTTCATGAAGGAGAAGCGGCTCCGTGCCGGGGCGGGGCCAGAGGTTAAAGGCACGGCGCTGGGTCACTCCACCACAGGGCCTCCCCTAGCCAACCGCTTAGTACCTCCACAGCCAGTAACAAGTCAAGAGTAAAATGCAGTTAACTACCTCACTTAAAAATGAAAAATGTTTTCATACAAATTTTTGGAAAAACCACGAAGCCAAGTTTTTACCTAGTAACTATATCACTGGGCTCCTTCTCCTCTTAGAAGTCATGAGCAACAGCAGCAGCAGCGCAGCAACTCACAAAACCTGAGATTCCTGTTCAAGCTCTACGGGTAATCCCACTCTGCCATTCTGCAAAAATGACACCAAGCTCAGGCCAACACTGCCCTCTGCCCCTTCACTCGGCCCCCATCTTCTTCACCTGTGAATAAAAGAGGACCGAGTCCGGATGGTGGTTCTCCCCTGGGACAGTGCATGCCCTTAAGGCCATTTTAGAAACCTGTTCAGCTTTTTTCTGTGGTGTTTTTTGGTTTTATCTTGTGGAATACCTCATATTATATTTTATATTATTTTCCTTTTATTTTGCTTTATATTACTAGTTAGGGAATTAAACTGATTTATTTTAATTATGTGACTAAAAACTTTCATTAACTATTAATTTTATCTCAGGACACTAAAGAGAGTATTGCAAAATATTTATTATGAAAAAAGGGGCTTTGAGTTAGATAGAATTAGGAATTAATTGTCTAGAAGATCTCAAAGGTTCTTTCCAGTTCTATAATTTACTGATTCTATTAATATTTTGAACACTAATAAGGAGACAAGGAATAATGACAAAGACAGCATACATGAGAATTTGTGGGCAAGAACAGAAACTTCTAAATCTGCTTCTGCGCTTGATAAAATAATTAAATTTGTAGAAAAGCAATTATACCCTACTGCCTCGGATGTTATATATCAGAATACTACGTACTTCACTTCTAAGAAAAAGATTAAAACGTCTCCAAAAACCACTATTACATTAGGGGCTTAGAAATATGAGTTCTAAAGGAAGTACTGGGGTTAGCAAAGATTCAGCCCATATGTCCCAATCATCAATTTCAAAAATCACATTCTATGAAATGGTCATAATGTGAAAGGAACCCTGAAATATTATGATAAAGTTAAACAGATTTAGGGACTTCTCCCTCCAAACCAAAACAGAGAAATTGCTGACACATTTCTAAAAAACTTACCAGAAATTATTAAAACACAAAGATAATGTTTTGAGAATCAACCTTCCCACTCTAAAAGGTGCCTTTGGCTCAGGTCATGATCTCAGGGTCCTGGGATGGAGGCCTGCATTGGGCTCTCTGCTCAGCGGGGAGCCTGCTTCCCACCCCACCCCCCATGCCTGCCTCTCTGCCTACTTGTGGTCTTTCTCTCTGTCCAATAAATAAATTTTTAAAATCTTAAAAAAAAACACATGATATTTCGTTACCAAACTATTCTAAAAGTAACTATGAACTATATTATTTATAAAATATAATCTTAAAATATTGACAGAGAAACCTACTATGGGCCAAGCCCCCCCACACACACACGCGCGTGCGCACCCGCATCTATGTATTTATATTCAAATATATCATCACATTTTATTATTTTAACAACTCTTCAAGGTAGGTATTATTCACTTTTTCTCCAAGGAACAGGAGGTTAAAAGACATTAAAACAGAAATTTCCAGCAATCAGTATGCTATGGAACAAAGCCTAAAAGCCTAGTTTGGCAAGGAGAAAAAAAGCTGTTAAAGATTACACAAAGGTGGGATGCCTGGGTGGCTCAGTTGGTTAAGCGGCTGCCTTCGGCTCAGGTCATGATCCCAGCGTCCTGGGATCGAGTCCCACATCGGGCTCCTTGCTCGGCAGGGAGCCTGCTTCTCCCTCTGCCTCTGCCTGCCTCTCTGTCTGCCTGTGCTCGCTCTCTAACTAATAAAAAATAAAATAAAATAAAAATTAAAAAAAAAAAAAGATTACACAAAGGTGACTCGATAGAAGAGGCCAGTTAAGGCTTACCTGTTGACCTAATATTATGTATAAAGCGATTTTTTTATTAAGTACCTAATGCCTCTATCTGCCAAGCACTTTCACATACACTATCTTATTTGGTTTTTCTCATATTTTATCTTAGTTGATATCATATTTGATAAGATATTTATCATGTGATAGCCTCCACTAATCCATCCATTAAGGAAGAAATGGAAAAGAGAACAGCAGTTGCCAGGGGTGAGGGAAAGGGTGTGACTATAAATGGATAGCACAACGGTGTTTTTTGGAGTGATGGAACTCTTCTGTTTTCCTGATTATGATGGGGGTCACACAAATCCAGACATACATTAACACCCATATACATATACAAAAAGAAAAAAGGCAACTTAAAGGGGCACCTGGGTGGCTCAGTGGGTTGGGCCACTGCCTTTGGCTTGAGTCGTGGTCTCAGGGTCCTGGGATGGAGCCCCACATTGGGCTCTCTGCTCAACGGGGAGCCTGCTTCCCCCTCTGTCTCTGCCTATCTCTCTGCCTACTTGTGATCTCTGTCAAATAAATAATAAAATCTTAAAAAAAAAAAAGGCAACTTAAAAAAAGTTTAACTGCATTTCTTTAACAGCATGATGCAGAAAATGTCTAGGATAAAGATGTTTCTCCTGAACTGCATTTCCTTTTTTTTTTCTTTTTTTTTTTTTTTAAGTAGTTTCCATGCCCAGTGGGAGCCCAGTGTGGGCCTTAGAACTCATGACTCTGAGATCAAGACCTGGGCAGAGATCAGGAGTCACAGGCTCAACTGACTGAGCCACCCAGGTGCCAGGTGCACCCTTTGTTTTTTTTTTTTTTTTAATTCAAATCCCGATTACTTAACATACAATGTAATATTAGTTTCAGGTGTACAATGTAGTGATTCCACACTTCTGTACAACACCTGGTGTTCCTCACAGCAAGTGACTTTTGAATCCCCATCACCTACTTCACCCAACCCTCCACCCATCTCCCCGCTGGTGACCGTAAGTGGTTCTCTATAGCTGAGAGTCTTTTTTTTCGTTTGTGTCTCTCTCTCTTCCCTTAACCCATCTATCTGGCTTCTTAAATTGCCATTATGATTCACTCATATGTGGAATTTAAGATGCATTTCCTTTCAATTCCAAAGAGTATGCTTTTAGTTTATAAAATAACATTGTTGAAACGCCTTAGTCCTTTGATAGTTCAGGCTTTTACGGAGATTCTAACTAAACAACTACAAATTTACCTTTAATAAAACATCATTAAGTTCTCCTGGTATATCAACATTTGAAAAATTCAAGTTATTATAACAAATAAAGTCAGATTTTAAAGAAGTAAATGCCTTCCAAATTCTTTGAGTCCTGCTACACAAGTGTATATTTAAAGCATATACAATAAGAAGTCTCTAGTCACAACCATTTCAAAATCAGGAAGGAGGGAGAGAAAATTTACTAAGTACATACATCCAATATGTCCAAACATTACTGCATTCTCTTTAAACTGTCTTATCTCACTGAACAATCTTTCCATCCCTGAGAGACAGAGATCTTCCCAATTTTACAAAAAAGGAACATGGAGTCAGCAGGTTAAACAAAGCAGCCCGCAATGGGCTAATGAGATAATGGAGCCAAGATAAGCCTGAGCTTTAAAATAAAAGCACGTTTTAGTGTGCCTGTAAATAAGGGTATAAATTCACAGCATGTGAAAATTATACAAAATATTGATTTGTCATCTCTAAAAAACAGACAACTGTCAAGTATTTGCTATGTGAAATATAATTCTTCCAACCAGGAAGTCTAAGATGATGCTAACAAGCCAATTTTATACAACAGATTTGACTAATAACCAAGAAAGCAAGTTCTTCATTATTTCTCGGTACCAACAACTAAAAACATCTAGCATGTTAAGTCAAGAATGTAACATTAGGGATGTCTATCACATAAGCAGTAGCTTAAGGATAAATGATCACATAGCCAAAGCGTCTCCCCTCAAAGTCTGAACTTTTTTTAAAGATTTTATTTATTTATTTGACAGAGAGAGAGATCACAAGTAGGCAGAGAGGTGGCGGAGTGGGGGGGACCTCCATCCCAGGACCCCGAGATCACGACCTAAGCTGAAGGCAGAGGCTTAACCCACCCAGGCACCCCAAAGTCTGAACTTCTTAAGAAATTCAAACTCTTCCATCTATAATTCAAGGTTTTTTTCAATCAGGCCCAAACTAACTTTTCAAAACCTCCCTGAGTATTCAGCTTCCTAAACACTTTACTTTAGCCACGGCTGGACTCTTCCTGTTCCCCTAAGCCCAACGTGTATCACCTTGTGTCCAAATTACACCCTCTTCACTCCACGTAAGGAAACTCAACTTACTCTACAAGACCAGCTCCATTCTCTCTCTCTTCCTCCATCAACCCACTAGTTCAGAACAGTTTCTACCTTTCCTCAGAACTCCTATAAAACTTCTTTATCAATTCATGATATACCTAGTGTTATTTTGTTTGTTGTTTTTTTAAAATTTTACTTACTTGAGAGACAGAGTGAGTCAGTATGGGGGGGGGGG
>ML101704.1:0-23026 GCA_003697995.1 Taxidea taxus jeffersonii
ATTTTTTTTGAAAAAAAATTAAATTCTGTATATTGCTTCATGCATCTGCCCTCCAGCCTTAAGTATCTGCATGTTACCAAACATCAACATGACAACAAAATTAAAAAAAAAAAACTAAAAACAAACAAACAAAAAAACCCCCATACAACCTCAGGGGCCTCTGGGTGGCTCAGTCTAAGTGTCTGCCTTCAGTTCAGGTCATGATCCTAGGGTCCTGGGATCGAGCCCCACGCTGGACTCCCTGCTTGGTGGGGAGTCTGCTCCCACTCCTCCTGCTCCTTTCCTGCTTGTGCTCTTTCTCCCTCACTCTCTCTCTAAAAAACAACAAGAACAAAACAACTAACCCAATCTACTTGCTAATAATTGCAGTGGATATAAATGAACCTTTGGCAATTGCTCTCCCATTAGAAATAGACACTTTGGGGTGCCTGGGTGGCTCAGAGGTTAAGCCTCTGCCTTCGACTCAGGTCATGATCTCAGGGTCCTGGGATTGAGCCCTGCATCAGGCTCTCTGCTTGGCGGGGAGCCTGCTTCTGCCCCTCTCTGCCTGCCTCTCTGCCTACTAGTGATCTCTCTGTCAAATAAAAAAGTCTAAAAAAAAAAATAGACATTTTTCTGACCTGCAGTTTAGACTGTAAATTCATAGATAAGAGATGAATGTTTTTAGTATGAGCCACAATTGAGGGCAAAAAGCTGGAAAAAGGAATGTTTTTATACTACTAGAAAATCAATGCAAAATAGACTGTAGGGGTGCTAGGTTATGAAGAAGAGTGGGGCACATATGGTAATCTCTTTAGCACTACAAAGAGGCTCCAAATCCTTATTCTGGAGAAAAGACTGCCTTACCCTAAAGTCGACATGCAGCTTGTGATCCCGGCAGATGGGACAGGGATTCCCAGCAACTTTATCTCTACGCTGTGGAGAAAAGAAATTCGTAGGTAAAGGATGTTCAAAGTCCTGTGAGAAAATGTGCTACTGCCACTGTCACTATGGCATTCACCCTCACTCCACATTCCATCCATGTACCACCTTCAGAAACTCACAATACATGTCTTTCTAGTCCGCTGTGGGGGTATTCCACCTTTGTGGTTTCTACGGTAGTCAGCCCAGACGGGGCGAGAGCCATAGCGGTTCTGGTATTCTGAAATGAAAACTCACACAAGTTATTCCTGGTGGGAATAGTAGAAGTGTCTCTGTCCAATTATTGCAGACCCCACATGATCCTCCCCTTTCCCATTCAGAGGTACCTTCTGAGTCCAGATATTTCCAGGGTTCATTCTTATAAGGTATTATGGGAACTGGGGACAAAGCATCTTCCTCAGAGGGGCCTCTGGTGCAAAGAGTCTGAAGGGGAACCTATAAATAAGGCAATAAATGAGAAAATGAGTTCAAGGAAAGGACCTGATAGTTTCAATGCCCACGTTAGGGACAAGAAAAACATGCCCATCATACTAATGGAATATAACAAAAATATATATAGAAAATAGCATTTTTGTTAGGGTAAAACTGAAGTCATCAACAACCACTCTTTCAGTCTCTGACTAGATCCTGAAGATAATATGAGAGGGTAACTAGGAAAGGTGACTGGGAAGTAGTCTTATTTGAGAAGACACACGTGTTCGTGCTTTCAAAGATGTACTGAGGAAAGGGAAAAGAAAGGAAAAGGGAGGATGTCTAGCTTCTTGGACGGAAGTTGCCTAGTGGGGAAAGGATGCATGATAGGTGAGTCTCCAACCAAATCCAACCTGAATCATTGAATTTCCCAGCCTTACAAAAGTTGAAGGTCAACATTCCACAGGTCAGAACAAACTTGAGTCCTAACGCTAGCTTTAAAGCTACCAGGGCTGTTATTAACTCTGTGGTGACCCCTGTCACCACTCTTAGGGAGTGGCAGCTGTGCAACCTTTCCTATCCCACCCTGCCCCACCAAGAACCTACCCTGCCCTACCAAGAACCTCCAGTGCGGTGAGTACATGAGGCTGGAGGGAAACCTCAATCTAGAAGACTAGTATCTTGTATGCTCTGGTTAAAAAAACAAAACAAAACAAAACAAAAAACTAATTTAGCGTGAGAAAGAGAGCTAAGAAACTGGTCCTCAGGTCGTGAGAATGTATCCTGGCTTTACTGGGACATAGCTCAGCAGGTCGAAGTTAGTTTCCCTCAACTCAAGGACACTCCAGGGCATGACAGATTTGGACATTATATGCATAATTATATGCATATATTATAAGCTTAAGAGCTGGTTGTGTACGATCAAGAGGCCCAATCCTTCACCTAATTCTTTAGCCCGGTTGGTGCCTTGGAAAAGAATATCTAACTCTTTTCCTTTGGCTGAGGATTAAAAACCCGCGAAGTACTGAGAAGGGCGAGGGGAAGGCGAAGAGTGGTGAAAGCAGTGCTGCCTAAACAGCCAACGCGTAATAAGGACTCGGGAGAGTCTTCGCTCCTAAATTCCCAGCAATGGAGCGACGACCTACAGAAAGTATAACTACGTGGCGGTTGTACAAAATGTGCTCCAAGGAGTTACCTGAACTCCGTAGGCACCTCTGAAGGGCGAAAGGCTAGGAAGGCGCCTCAGCCACGAACGCAATACGGAGGCCGCCATGTTGACGCAAGCCAAAGGCAGGAAGAGCCGGGAAAGCAACTGCGCATGCCCCAAGAAACTGACTAGGGTAAGGGCCAAGGGCGAGCCCGCAGTGCGGGAGGCGGCCGCGCAGTTGCGTCAGGACGGAAGCGTAAACGGGTGGCTTTGGGGAGAAGCCAATTTCAACTGCGCCACAATCGAATTTGGCTTCAAAATTGCGTTTTCCCCGATCCAGTCACTACAACTTCTAGATCTTATACTTAGAGTTTGCATTTTAAGCAATTTTGAAGGGGATTTCGACCGACATCTTCTCAATGCGCATGCGCCGGTCCGGTTCTACCAACCAGGGTGAGACATGTTCTCGAGGACGGAAGTGGTGGAAGCAGAGGAAAGGGAGGTGCTAGGCTCTCCAGTCACGCGCTTGTAAGCGGGGGGGCCAGGAAGGAGGCGGAAGAAGGAACGGGCGGGGAAGGGGCTGAGCGAAGGCGAAGGAAGGATAGCCAATCAGCTAGCGAGTTGTCTTTCGGGTTGACCAATGAATTCACGCCTCGCGCACAATGTCTCGCGACAAGGGCGTTTCACTAGCATGTTTGGGCGCGTTGGGCGGCGTCCGGGTATAAAAGACTCCGCCCGAGCAGGCAGCCGCCATTCTGGGGTTCGTTTAGAGGTAAGTTTGGGCATTTGGTTGGTTGGTGGGTAAAGTTTTGTTGAGGTCATTGGACTGGGGAGGGGATTAGGTATGAGTTCTGTTAAAGACCGTGGTTTATAGAAGGCGGCTGTGTCCCGAATGGGACATCGGGGTGTTTGGAGACAACAGTTACGGTACTTTGGGTGTTTAAAGCAACCCGTATTGATTATATCTTTCTCCCTTGTGTTCCTTCTATCCCAGGTTTGAATTTTCTCGGAGAAAGACAGGCCGGCCACGAGGAAAAAGAAACAAGCCGCAGCACCACCTAAGCCCTTGAAAGGATCCTGAGAGGGGGGAAAGGGAAAACAGCAGCCACCAGCCCAACCACTTGTGTCTTCTGCCCTTTCCCACCTATCTTGCCCACCCCACCAGCCCACGCTGCATGGGACTTGAAATCTGTGGCCGAAGGACCGTCACCACATAACTTCAAAAATAATCAACCACCCACCCTTCCCAAACCCACCCAAATTCACTCATCCAGCGTTTACTTTTTTGAATCCACTCAGAACTTTTTTCTACGACCCCCCCTCTCTAAATGGAGTTGGGTGGGGGGGAAGTGAATACTGAGTTGGCCTTCATTTTTTTAAGAGACTTTTTGATCCAATGAGGCCCCCCAAATAATTGAGTTTTGGGTCCTGGTTGGTTGGTTTTATTTTTTTTCTCCAAAATTTTAACCCCCTCCCCCCCTGAGCCCGAGGTGCTGACGTCGCAAAAAAATTGGATAGTAAGTGTCGAATTTTCCAAAACCAGCCTTGCAACAAGAAATCAACGTTTCCCGTTGTGAAACCAAAAATAATGAGAGGAAGAAATGAGCCAATAGAACAAAATAGAGAACTGGAGAAGGACCAAGCCGGTCATTTAATCTCCATTAAAAAAGGGCCTTTGGTCTAAACAGGAGTGTTCTCTCTCCCCTACCACCTACCTTCCTGCCCTGCTGCGGGAAAGGGTGGAGGGGGGGCCAGCAAGTGAGGATTTTGACGGTTAACCCTTGGTAATCCAGCCAATTTCCAGACTGCCAAAGCCATAAGTGTTTGCTTTTTATAAGGAGGAATGGTTAACTTCCTCTTGTTAGCAGTCTTCAAAAGGGTTAATGAGCTCACATACAAAAGATGGTGGATCTTGTGGCCCAGAAGTCCCACTTCTTTGTGTGTGAGACAAGCAGGGCGCCTTTCAATTTGCCAGATTAATAAGCAATCTGTACATAAAGATTGCAGGGTAAGGAGATGGGCAGAGAAGTAATAGCTGGCTGTAACTTTAAATGTTAAATCCTCTCAATTTTAATGTAATTTGCTTGGGGTATATTTGTGTGGTTAAAATAGGTGGCAATCTAGGAATAAAGATTGCAAGACACTTAATTCAGTACAAAATATAATCTTAGTGCCAGTACATACAAGATAACGGGGAGGTAAAGAATGTTTTGTAATTGTTGCAGGTTGCATAGGTTATTTAAAAGCAAAAATGATTAACATTTTAACTTGATAACGTTTTGGTGGGTGGGAATACAGTCTAATGGGGGTGTAAAGGTTGGGAAATGTGCAATTCAGGAGTATAATTTTAAAAGCCATTTAGTGCAATTGAATGCTAGCTTTATAAAAGATTTGTGTCGTTAAAAGGAATTTTTTTCTTCCCTGCTTCAATATGGCGACTTTTCCTTGTCCTTTTGTCTTCCAAGCGGCGTTGCAGGTTGTGTCTTGGCCCATTTTTCTCCTGTCCTCCTTCCTCAACCCTATTTGTTGAGAGGGGTCCAAGTCCTCCCCCCTTTCCCTTTATACGGAGGATGGGGGTGGTCGTCGGTAGCAGACTGAATCTCAATTGGAAATTCAGTTAATCCCCACAGAAAATTGTTCTTGTAAATATTTTAATTGGTTTTATTTTCACAACTTTCTTAACCAAATTAGGTCAAAGACCATTCAGGATGGGTGCTGGTTTGGGGTATTTTACTGAAAAGAGGTGTTTTTTGGTGTAACTAGCTGCCGGCAGCGCCGGAATAGCTTTTTTTAAGTTTTCCTCTTCTCCATTACAAAATGGCGTCGTCCCTGCTTCTTTGTTGTTTTTTTCTTCCCCTTTTGCCACCCAGAGCTTAGGGCCGCCCTAGAAACTTGGTCAAGGGGGAGGAGCAGCATGGAAAGGTGATGTAATCAGCTTTCTTCTCTCCACCCTCTTGAAGCTCCACCCCTGAGCAGATGCTTTCTGGACTCCTCTGTGCACGCTGTTGCTAGACAGGAAAAGACATTTACTTTAGAATATCTTTTATAATCTTGAAAGAGCTTGTAAGAATTAGGTCTTGAAGTTGTCCATCTCCCGGGCAGCTCTAGTTTTTATATTTAACAATCAGCCTGTTTTTATTTTCACCTTCCTTCACTCACAACTGCTCTGAGGTTTTCCCCGCTTCAGTTGCCAGGGGTGGAAAACCAGTCAAACCAACAATACTTTAAGACTGGGAGCCTTCTGGTGGTGTGTGAGAGAGCTGTGTGTATGTAGATCTTGTGTGGTGGGGGATAGTGGGGAAAGGAGGACTTGTGGAAGTGACTTGAATAGACAAATGGGGCCTAATGACACTAAACTGTGCCATTTCTGCTCAGGAACCAGTCCTTGGACCTGCATTTGGACGCTTTGTATAATGAGACTGGGGGAGGTTGGGTACTTCAAGACTTCCTTTTAAATCACCCTTATTCCCACCTCTGGGTTTGGGGATAAATTCTTTGTGTTCAGTGCTGTATCACGTTCTCCGGTTGCATAGCTCCTGTACATTGGTACTAGGATGAGAAGTGAATAGGAAAGGAGGCGGCAGTTGTAAACTCAAGGCAGGGGGATGCGAGCTACGGTGTCTGGTAAGCAAAACCTTTCTGGTATTACATTTCACAACCTTCATTTCTTTTTTCCAAAGAGCCACCTTTTTTGAATTTCTTTTTTCTTCCCTTTAGAAAGAAATTCCTTAAAAACCATTAATGGCAGAAAAATGTCTTCTTCATTTTTCAACTCGTCAGTGCTTTCGCAGTGGGTGCATGTTCAAAGCCATGCCCTATTTGAGGGTGGTATTGGTGACCTGTCCCTTCTCTATCTTACTTCAGCTTTTTCAAAGTCAATCTTTGTCAAACTCTCCATATACTTCTCATTTTTTAAACTCCTGATTTGAAGCGTGATGGTTCTAGGCAGAATTGGAAAGCCATTTTGTACAGCTGTCCTGTGGTAACTTGGTTAGACTCTTAAGGGCTAATTTTCTTCTGGGTACAGATTCTCAAATTAGTACTTAAACTTCTGGATTGAATGGGAGGGACTCTTCCACATGTCTATTGACCACAGGTTTTTTTGTTTTTTTTTTTTTTTATCTTTTAAGCAGTTTGCCATGTGTCTCTGCAGCATACCTTCCTTGGGAGCTGAATATTCCACCCATTGGGGTTCCTGATCTCTAGTGAACAGGGGAGCTTTAAAGAAGATCTTCCTTAACATGGGAGATGGGGAAACAGGGTCTTTTAGGGAAACCATTAGGGAAACCACATCCATCCAGAGAACCTCGGAGAACCTGATCCTTATAGTTTGTGACCAGTTGTATTCTGGGAGCCTTTGCTGGGGTTGGGTGATTTTACATCCTCACTGAAAAGCAAATAAGATTTTGGAGAGATCACTGTACCACGTCTTCAATATAAGTTTGAGGGATAGGGGCTTACTACTTAGGAGAGGTAAGACCTTGTGCATTACTTGAGAGACCTAATTTCAGTCCACTGAGTCAATTAAGACATAACCTCAAAACACCAAGAAAAGGAATTTCAGGGGTCAGATACAAAGCATTTTCATTTCCTGAAGTGCTAAGACTTCTAAGTTAAGGTAAATTCAGACTTCTTTTATTATAAGAGGCTTATGATTGTTTTTAAAAGGGCTCTGATTTGCATAGGGATTTTGTGGTGAACCATTAAGTTCTTTTTTTTTTTTTTTTTTTGGTGATGGCTATGGAATAATTTTGGCCAAGCTAGGTATTTTTCACCCTGTTAATTAAATAACTCTCAAAATTCATTTTGGAGGCAGAAAATTGGTGTCACAAGAACTTTTACGTTTCTCTCTGGTAAGAAGGGTAGAAAATTCCCCCGAGCTTTGTGTTGTCAGTCAGTAGTGCTCATCTCTGCCTATAAAATCCATAAGGAGGAATGCACAGCTTGGGATGAGGTGGAGATAAGGCTGGGGTTCTTCCCCTCCCCCTTGCCCCTTTTGTATGTTCTATCTTCAAGGAAATTAAAAGCAGACATATCATGCCCTAGATTATTTTTGTTTCCAGAAAGCTTCCTTAAGCATTTGTTCCAGGTTCCAGAAAGAACTAGGAAATGACACTTCCTAGTCCCTCCTTCCCTGGTCAGCTCTGCGTTTTCCACTGTAGGTCTATGCCAGGAATTTAGGCTCTTCATTCCAGTTGAGTGCCTTGTAGTTTTCAAAATATACTGACTTTGAAGTAAGGAAATTTGGTTGTTACACACTTGGTATAGTCCTTAGTTTAAAATGAGAACTAATTTGCCTGTAGGAAAGCCATGAGAAAACCCATTTACCTTTTGTCACGATTGGTACTTGTGAGATGAAACTTAGTTCTGTTAATTGTATTTCCAAAATACAAATAATAGGAAAAATACTAGTGGAAAATGAATATTTAATATTTCTGCTTTGTCTTCTAGCTTCCCCTGACTATTCTTGCTTGTTGTGAATGGGGGAAAAGTTGTCCCTGGGTTCCATTCCCAGCAGAAGGCACTGGACAGAATTTAGCTTTGTACTTGTTGGTCTCTCTGGGGATCATTATTCTTTCTTCTCTCCCACCCTCTTACGTGAAGAACATTTGAGTTCAGGTAACACTTTTGAGTTTCTGAAGGAAGTAGGGGTAATACTCGTGTTGGCTCAACTCATACTTGGATATGCAAAAGTAGTTCTCCAAAGTGATGTATATTGAGTTTGAATCAGTCTGGTCAGCAGTATTTGGCCTGGTGGGGGTGGTGGTGCTGGTTTGAATTGATGTTAATTTAATTGAAGTCTTTTTGTCAAATTGTGTATATTGTGGTTGCTGTTATGTATTACTTTGGATTCACTCACTGCATTTCCAGTTTTCCAAGAAATGGGAAATCTGTGTTATCCTTTTGTTGTATCTATGTATGTATCTCTTGCTATAGTGTCCATATACCACTTTATGGTGTCTTACTACATGGAGGAATGCCTTTCTCCCTGTGTCTGTAAGAATCACCACACTTCAGTGGATTTGGCCCATGGGCTTCTAATCTTACCCAGTATTCTACTTCAGTGTTTTTTTTCTGACCTCAGGTTCTACTTGTCCTTGTGGAGGTTCCAGAGCAGCAGCAACAGCACACTTAACCCAGATTTGCTCACCTCAGCATTTTTTTTTTTTTTAAACCTCATCTCTCTGTCTGTATTCAGCCCACAGGTTATGGTCTCAAGAACAAGTCTCTTCCCTGCTTCTGCTGCTGCTTTGCTAGGTTTTTAGGACCTATTTAGAAATTTATTGGCCTTTTTGTTGGGAGGACTAAAAGGTTGAGATTGTTAGGCTTGTTTTTCTTTTTAGAACAAATTTTTGTAATTTTAGAAGAAATTTGTACTCTTTTCTGCACAAAAATCTGTACAAAACACAGCTTGTAAAACACTGATATTCCCACCTTTCTGCTGGGATCATGTCTGTTACTGTACTATAAGTAGGAGGCAAGAAATTGTTCTCTTCTTAATTCCTTTTTACCCAGCATTAACCTTATATTCGAAACGCAGATATTACCGAGGTGGCTTTCTTTTTCAGTTCTGAGAATCCCGTATTTAGAGACATAAAAATCACAGAGCTACATTGATTCTAAATTATCTTGGGTTTTGGCCTAGAAATTGTTTCACACTTCATCCCGTAACAGCAGTTTAGCTTTTAATGAGCTCTTTTTCTAACCTGTTCTAAAGTAGCTATTTAAAATTTAATGGCATTTTCCCAGCTTCTAGTTTTATTCCATTCTTTTTGGCTCTGTGGTTTCTAATTTCAGGCCTTTCTTTTGGGGATCTTGGATGGTGGTGTGATTTTGAAGGGGAGTAGTAATCAGATTCGCATCTTTGCTTTTGAAATCACAAACCAGTCTTAACTTTAAAACAAAATTTGTGCAATATTTGGTTAATGAGTGACAGTTCTGTTCAAGGCTTAGGAGTGCCTGCTTGATTTCCTTTATATCCATTTATCTCCATTTCTGGGAGCTACCCACAACTCTCTTGAGGGAAAGTATGTTTTGAAGTTTTTATCACTCACCACTTCAGCTGATTGTCTCCTGATGGAAGCAGAGCAAATTCTGCTGCTGGAGGTCATTGTGACTCTTAATAGATAAAAAGGAACTGACTAATCTTGAAGATATTTAGCCCAAGTGTCTGAAATTGTACCAGTTCTTAACAAGCTATACTTCCCCCCTCCCCAAGCCAGATTTATCAGCAGCTAAGAAGAAATAAGACCTAACAATAAGCAAGAATATCTTGGAATGTTGAGTGTTTTGTTACGGAAACTTGACTCAGTCCTAACACAGTTTAGTGAAGTTCAGTTATCTAGGAAGGATGTAACCAGGAGGGAGAAAGGTGTGCTGCCCAGTCCTCCAGTCTTAATTGTCTTCCCATTCAGTCCTGTCCATGCTTAACTTGCCAGGGCTTTGTTTTTCTGTGGTAATGATGTTTTGATTTTTCTCTTACCTAGAAAATGGTGAGTGTAGTTGAATATAGATTGGATAATTAGTCACAAATTTTTATCAACTCTACAAATGGAATTTATTAGAGGATATAGTGGGACTGTCCTTGCCACCCATTTATTCTGTGGGTTTATTTTGTCCTTGTCTTAGAAACCTCGATCATGGGTTCGGGTCCCATAGATCCCAAAGAGCTTCTCAAGGGCCTGGATAGCTTCCTTAACCGAGATGGGGAAGTTAAGAGTGTGGATGGGATTTCCAAGATCTTCAGGTGAGTCTGCCTGTCTTTGGATTCATTGTGAGTAGAGGATATTTTATGTTGTAATATGACTGTAAATAGACAGGAATGACCGTTTTTGAACGGGAGAGAGAGTCAGTGAAATAAGATCGATATCCAATAATTTTAGACTGCGTGATAGAAAAAGGTGATCCCTTGGTTCCTCACCATAATGGAATCTGGGTTTGGATGTCCACATTCTTGAAGTCATGCTTTGGAAGGAAAGCAGAAGAGCCAGGTGACAGAATTCTTGGTTTTGTTTTGGGTCACATTCCATATACCCAGACTGCCATTTTCCTTAAGGGATTCTCCATTTTCCCAGGGGAAGGCAAAAGACCAAGCCAGTCCTGAACAGACTATGAATGGCTGTTAGTGCTAGCATTCTTTTTTTTTTTTTTTTTTTTTTTAATTTGACGGACAGAGATCACAAGCAGGCAGAGAGGCAGGCAGAGAGAGAGGAGGAAGCAGGCTCCCTGCCGAGCAGAGAGCCCGATGCAGGGCTCCATCCCAGGACCCTGGGATCATGACCTGAGCAGAGGCTTCAACCCATTGAGCCACCTAGGTGCCCTAGTGCTAGCTTAACTGGAAGCAGAATCAAGTGTGTCCTGTGGGTTAGAAAAGCAGTGATGCTCACCTCCCCAGATCAGAGACTTCAGTGTCTCTTCAGTTGTCTTCCATCCTCTCCTGGGATTCCATTTCACTCTGGATCCATCCCATCCCCCAGAGGCTTGTGTGACCTTCCTGCTCTGGTAAAGTCCCAAGTCATCAGGGATTTTTAGGCACTCCCACAGATCAGAGATGCTTCTGTTGAAAGAAGAGGCTCTTGCTCCATTTCTAACCTTAATATCTCTCCTACAGCCTGATGAAGGAAGCACGAAAGATGGTGAGTCGATGCACTTACTTGAACATTCTCCTGCAGACCCAATCACCAGAAATACTGGTCAAGTAAGTGGGGATCTGGGTGGCTGGGCTGGGAGATGTACATAGAAGGTGGGAGAGGGTGCAGGGGGTTCCTAGGTCATTGATGGGGGAGTAGGGGTGTGGGATGTGGCACTCCAAAACCTGGAAAGGGCATTACAGATTCTCCTACCTGCCTGCAGGTTTATTGATGTTGGTGGCTACAAGCTTCTTAACAATTGGCTGACATATTCAAAGACAACGAACAACATTCCCCTCTTACAGCAAATTCTACTGACCCTGCAGCACCTCCCACTCACTGTAGACCATCTCAAGCAGGTACCTTAAGTCTCTACAACACTAGTGCTTCCTTTTTGCTTTAGCCTAGTAGATAAAATACATGGAGTCTGATGTGGCAGTCTTGGGCCTGTGCAGGAGAGTGGTAGAGAAAATAGGAATTTAATATCAGAAGACTTGGTTTATGTCCATTAATAGGTGTGTGGTTGGGGTAGTTCAGGTATTTGAGCCTGTTTTCCTGTCTTTCATTGGGAATGAATGCACCTACCTACTTTGGTTGTTTTAAAGATTAAGTTTATATGCCTATAAAGGTTTTTTTTGTTTTAAGAGGAAGTTTACTTTTTATTACTTTAAAAACCTTTCAGTAATTCTTGCTTAATATAAAAATATGGAACGCTTCACGAATTTGTGTGTCATCCTTGTGCAGGGGCCATGCTAATCTTTGTATCGTTCCAATTTTAGTATATGTGCTGTGGAAGCGAGCACTGCCTACAAAGGTTTTATAAATGGTAAAGTACGAGAGTAGTGGTGGTCGCAGTTAGGGAGTTAAAGAAATTGTGGTCAGGGCACCCAACTAGCTCAGTTGGTCTTGGGGTTGTGGATTTGAGCTCCTGCTTGGGTGTAGAGATGACTTTAAAAATAAAATCTCACAAAAAATTGTGTACTCATTGTGCACTCTCATTCATTGTGCGTGAGTTTGTGCAATTCTTAGCTCCAGGAGGACTCATTTTCCTCCTTATATTTAACTTTCTCCCCATCTCTCACAGAACAACACAGCCAAACTGGTGAAACAGCTGAGCAAGTCAAGTGAGGATGAAGGTAGGGGCCAGCCCTTCCTCATGACTGCCTCTTTGTTCTTTTCTTCTTTTTCCTCTTTGTTCTTCTCTTTTTTAAGATTTTATTTATTTATTTGACACAGAGCGAGATCACAAGTAGACAGAGAGGCAGGCAGAGAAAGAGGGGGAAGCAGGCTCCCCGCTGAGCAGAGAGCCCGATGTGGGGCTCGATCCCAGGACCCTGAGATCATGACCTGAAATGAAGGCAGAGGCTTAACCCACTGAGCCACCCAGGCGCCCCCCCTCTTTGTTATTTTTGTGTCTTACTCCTATCCTTGAACTGTCCTGTCATTCCTTGCTACCTCACTATGCTTTTCTCTTTCTTTTAAAAATTGAGACTCTCTAACCTTTCTTCCTTTCCTATTCTGAATTCTGAATGAGATTTGTCCATTTCTCTACTACTGAATGTAAGATGAGACCACATACTTAAAAGCTGATGCTTACTATCTCTTGGTGTAAAAAGTATATACTTAAACTTCTTTGGAGAAGATAGTGTCATCCTAGAGAGTGTTGTCATCATTTTCTTTTATTTTTTTAAATAAATATAACATTCTGGGGCCTTCAGTGTGTAATAGACATATAGTTCTACCAATAAACACCTTCTTTTAGGACATGGGCAGAAAGAATCCTGACTGCTGGAGTAGATCATAGCTTTGTTAGCAACAGAGTCTTTCTTTTTCTTAAGACAAAGGGTATTGGAGCCCTTGGCAAGGATCATACAGTTCTGGCATAAAGACAGGGCCTGGCTCCAGAAAAGGCTTCACAGCCTTTTCTTTAGTGAAGAAAAGGGTTTACACCCAGGGTATAAACCACTAGCACAAGATGCTAGTATCCCACAAGTGAGCAGTATTCTAGCAGAGCTAATCCCCTGAGCAGAATATAGGCTTATTCTTTTGCCTAAAGGGAGTGGTGTGCCAGGGCCTTTTGGAAAGAGGCACTGGCAGATTGGTATAGAAGGAGCATATAGGCCTGGATAAGCCTGTCTGAAGTTCTTTAGCTAACAAAGAAAACACTGGGAACATTTACCAAGATAAAGGGTTTAACAGTGTTTAAGTGAAAAATGTTCTCTAGCTTTCCATTCTTTTGTATTAATTCTCGGTTTTAGGTTTTTTAAAATACTGAGCGCTTCTGTTTTTGTGACATAACAGGGTATCTTGGATAATAATTCGTAATGTAACACATACTGTAGAATTTCCTTTTAAATCATTGCTCATCTCTTATTTCTTCATTTTCAGGTATAGTGTTCCTTGTTTTCCCGTTGTCTCAGTTGTGTTGCCAGCTTTGAATATAGCTTTAATTGTTCTGTTACTTCCCCTGAATACTGAAATTCGTACATTCCTTATAGACCTTAAAGTCTCACTAGACCATAGTATCAGTTGGTCCAAAAAGGTTTAGGATATCTCTGTATTAGGGATGCACTGGAGTTCCGGTTGCCTTAAGTATAGAAATTGCTAGTTGTATATTTGAGAAGTTAGGGTTTAATGTTTCAACAGTCTCATTATCAAATAAGTCTATACGTGGAAATGTTGGCAAGAGGCTGGTGCCATAGGTAAGAGCTATTCTTTGCCAAGTACAAAAGGCAAGCACTGAAGGGGTTTTTGTTTTTTTTTCTGTATATTTGGAAACACATTTTTGTCCTCTAAATTCTGTCCATCTTTTTTCTCTGAACAATGCCTTCCTCATCCCTAAAGTGGTCTGCTTTAACTCTTTGCCTTTGCTACTTTTAATTGATTTTTGTAAAGCCATTAATCACTAGTAGCATTCTAGGAAAAAAGGTGGCTTAGGAAATCTTTTATAAGATGGATCTAAATCTGTTCCTTGAAACTTTTTTTGCCTTTAGGTAGGACAACATAGAGTAATACTGTTCTTAGCTTTTCAGATACTTGAACCCTGTCTGTTTCCAGATTTTAGTTTCTGTTCTTTTAATACATGGTTAGCAGAAGAGCATTGGCACTGGCTTCATTCTGGTGCTTTCTAGCTTTCTGACTCTGATCTTTATGCTGCTGTGTGTCTGTGAAAGAGGAATAAAAGTCTTCAAGTTACAACAGCCGCATGAGATACATGTAAAACAACTGATGTAGTTTTTATAATGTACCTTGTATGTAATTAATGTGTCATCTTCCCCTACCACCCCCCACCCCCCACCCCCCATTGGACTGGAATAGAAGATTACCATGTGACTCATTGTTCCTTTTTTTTTTTTTAAGATTTTATTTATTTATTTGACAGAGAGATCACGAGTGGTCAGAGAGGCAGCAGAGAGGGGGAAGCAGGCTCCCTGCTGAGCAGAAAGCCTGATTCGGGGCTCAATCCCAGGAACCTAGGATCATGACCTGAGCCGAAGGCAGAGGCTTTAACCCACTGAGCCACCCAGGCGCCCCTCATTGTTCCATTTTGAAGAGTTTGGTTTTAGAGCCTATCTCATGTTGTTCTTAAAATTCTATGTTACTTTTTCTGTTATACAGATTTTCAGAGTATATTCTTTAAACATCCCTGTTTTCTGTTATTGGAAGAAAATATTTTTAGCTGCTTAGGCATTTCCCCTTATACTCTCACCTGCAGAGCTCCGGAAATTGGCTTCAGTCCTTGTCAGTGACTGGATGGCTGTCATCCGCTCCCAGAGCAGTACCCAGCCTGCTGGTAAGCTCCTTAGTCTTTTATCCCTCGTATTTCTTTCTTTCCCACTGGGACATGGCCTTCAGTGCCTTTAGCTGGCTTCACCTTTTACAGTGTTTCTCTTTAAGTAAATTCCTTTAATGCTTTGTATTTTCATAACAGAGAAAGATAAGAAAAAACGTAAAGAAGAGGGGAAGAGTCGAACCACCCCTCCTGAGCGACCCTTGACTGAGGTAAAGGCTGAGACCCGGGCCGAGGAGGCCCCAGAGAAGAAGAAAGAGAAGCCCAAGTCTCTCCGAACCACAGCACCAAGTCACGCCAAATTCCGATCCACTGGTAGGGCTGTTGGCTGGACTTGGGAAGGTCTGTGGGCAGATGTACACGTAGGATTTTGGGGCACACATTTGGACTTATGATGGGCACACATTTGGAAGAAGGAAGATCAGTGGGTGAGGCTTGGGTCGGATGAAGATTTAGGGTTGGACCAGGGAGGAAGAGTTAAGAGATGGGGAGGGAGGGAGTTCAACCCCAACAGCATGTTTCTTCCCACAGGGCTAGAGCTGGAGACTCCATCTTTGGTGCCTGTGAAGAAGAACGCCAGTGCAGTGGTGGTTTCTGACAAGTACAACCTTAAACCCATTCCCCTCAAGCGTCAGAGGTACGGACCACATCCTGGGTTTCTGCATGGGTTAGGTCTGTGGACATGAGGGAGAAGAAGGGGCAAGTCAGAGTGAGTTAGAGATGTTGTTGATCAGTTCCTCTTCTGACAGCACCACAGTTGCTCCAGGAGATGCTGCACCCCCTGCAGAGAAGAAATACAAGCCACTGAACACCACACCGAATGCCACCAAAGAGATCAAAGTAAAGATCATCCCACCACAGCGTGAGTCTAAAGAAGAGGAATGCACTTTGGGAGCAAACTCTTTTTTTTTTTTTTAAAGATTTTATTTATTTATTTATTTATTTGTTAGAGAGAGAGAGAGAGAGCGAGCACAGGCAGAGTGGCAGGCAGAGGCAGAGGGAGAAGCAGGCTCCCTGCCAAGCAAGGAGCCCGATGTGGGACTAGATCCCAGGACGCTGGGATCATGACCTGAGCCGAAGGTAGCTGCTTAACCAACTGAGCCACCCAGGCGTCCCTGGGAGCAAACTCTTAATGGGAATGAATGTTGAGGGGTGGGTAGGGGATGGATTTCTTGGTGACTTAATTTTTGCACCTCTGGAGGTCCCCTTTCATAGGATTACTTAAAAGTAATTTTAGAGATGAGTCTTAGAGGTATGCTATTCAGTGACTGATTAGGGATACCCCCAGCTTCGGGATATTCTGTCTTGTCCACGGGGCTGCCTTCTTTAGTTACCTGAACTCTAATTCATACTCAAAGGGTCGAGTTGCTTGCCTTTAAAATTTTTTAAAAGAAAGGGCACCTGGCTGGCACAGTTGGAGGAACATGCAACTCTTTATCTCCAGGTTGGGAATTCAAGACCCACGCTGGTTGTAGAGATTACTTAAAAACAAAATTTAAAAAAAAAAATAATAATAATAATTTCTTATGTGAATCCAGCATATGTTTCCTGGTCACCTTGAACTTACTGTGTCCTCAGTTGTGACAGGGTCTCCATTGGCCCATTTCCTGCCCAGACTTTGTCTATAGGAATAGGATTGTGAAAGAGGTCTGATGATTCCATTTTATGCTTTTTCCTTCTGTAGCCATGGAGGGCCTGGGCTTTCTGGATGCACTCAATTCAGCCCCTGTTCCAGGCATCAAAATTAAGAAGAAGAAGAAGGTGCTGTCACCTACAGCTGCCAAGGTATGAGCCCTAGGCCATAGGTGTGAGTGACAGGGTATCAAAAGTAAAGTGGAAGGAAGGGCTCAGCAGCTGGCAGTGGTTGGAGAGGAAAACAAGATATGGACTGTGGTGGAGGTGGTGCAGAGTCGGCAGTATGACAGAGTCTTGTCTAAGAGCCTGGACTAATTGCCTTACCTTAACCTTGTTTCACATCAGCTCATTAACTTCTGTTTCTTTCACAATAGCCAAGCCCATTTGAAGGGAAAACGAGCACAGAACCAAGCACAGCCAAACCGTCTTCCCCAGAACCAGCACCTCCTTGTGAGACTATGGACACAGACCGCCCAGGCACCCCAGTACCCCCTGTCGAAGTCCCAGAGCTCATGGATACAGGTGAGTCTAGAAATTGGTTCAGGTTTGGGGTTTTCTAAAAGGACGGACCTTGGTCTGAAACCTCTCCTGCTTACAGCCTCTTTGGAGCCAGGAGTGCTGGATGCAAAGCCAGTGGAGAGTCCTGGAGATCCTAGCCAGCTGACCCGGAAAGGCAGGAAGAGGAAAACTGTGACGTGGCCTGAGGAGGGCAAACTGAGAGAATATTTCTATTTTGAACTGGATGAAACTGAACGAGGTGAGCGGTCAAGATTTTTGTGTAGTAAGTGGGCATAGGGAGTTTAAAAAGGACTGGGTTGTGTTTACTTTTTTTTTTTCTCCTTGTCAATAGTAAATGTGAATAAGATCAAGGACTTCGGTGAGGCAGCTAAGCGAGAGATACTGTCAGACCGACATGCATTTGAGACGGCCCGGCGTCTGAGCCATGACAACATGGAGGAGAAGGTTCCGTGGGTGTGCCCGCGGCCCCTGGTTCTTCCCTCACCCCTTGTCACCCCTGGAAGCAACAGCCAGGAGCGATACATCCAGGCTGAGCGGGAGAAAGGAATCCTTCAGGAGCTCTTCCTGAACAAGGAAAGGTGAGCAAAAGAGTGTGGGCATGAACCATGTTCTTGTTAAATGCTTAGACTCCTGAGGGGAACATTCCCTTGGGTAATTCAGACGTGGGTGGAGGCTAGGAGGGAATGTGAAGGGTTGAATAAATAATTTGTCACTTTTTTCCCTATCACCTGTGGCATTCCTAATAGTCCTCATGAACCTGATCCTGAGCCCTATGAACCTGTACCCCCGAAGCTCATCCCCCTAGATGAGGTGAGCACATTCTATGGGTGATGGAGGGTGTGATTGATTTTAATGTGTCTTTTGACAATTCATTTCCATTTCAAATGGAATGTGTCCTCATTCTTTCAAAGTTAGCCCTGATTATTCTCCTGTCTTACAGGAATGTTCCATGGATGAGACCCCATATATTGAGACTTTGGAGCCTGGGGGAGCTGGTGGCTCACCTGATGGGGCAGGTGGCTCCAAGTTGCCCCCTGTCCTGGCTAATCTCATGGGAAGCATGGGTGCTGGGAAGAGCCCCCAGGGTCCTGGAGGAGGAGGCATCAATGTCCAAGAAATCCTCACCTCCATCATGGTATGAGCCCTCCTTCCTCTTTTCTAGTTTCTCTGGAATCTCTCTTTTTACCCCAGTACTCGTCTTCTCACTTAGCTCCTCATCTGGCTCTTTTCTCTGCAGTTGTTACCCTTGTACTCTGTTGACCTTGTTCTTTATTCATCTTACCTTACAGGGTAGCCCAAATAGTCATCCCTCAGAGGAACTGCTAAAGCAACCAGACTATTCAGATAAGATCAAGCAGATGCTCGGTAATCACCGGGGCCAGCCCTGTTGCCTGGGGGAGGAAACCTACTGTGGAGTTGGGGGTGAGCAGGGAGCGGGGTTTACAGACAGTGGTGAGCAGGGATATTACTGCTGGTGGGAAGGGCAAGACTGGACAGACAGAGCATTGCTTTGCCAAATTGGTCTGAGAGGGCCAGAAAGGCACACCTAATTAGGAAGTCATGCCACTCTTCTAGCATCATCTTGTTCTACTTCTTTTCTTTTTTAATAGTGCCACATGGACTATTAGGCCCTGGTCCCATAGCCAATGGTTTCCCACCAGGAGGCCCTGGGGGCCCCAAGGCCATGCAGCACTTCCCCCCTGGGCCTGGGGGACCTATGCCAGGTAGGTGATAGCGAGAGGTTGGAATGGGTTTACTTGCTTAATTTTGGCCTGATATTAGTGTAGATTTGACCCAAAGGTGGGAGGTGGTTTAGGCTGGGAGAGGACCTCCCTGAGTATAACACGTAGCTGATACTGTCTTTTTTTTTCCCTAACAGGTCCTCATGGAGGCCCTGGTGGACCAGTGGGCCCACGTCTCTTGGGTCCCCCACCCCCTCCACGAGGGGGTGATCCCTTCTGGGATGGCCCAGGTGACCCCATGCGGGGTGGCCCAATGCGGGGGGGGCCAGGACCAGGTCCTGGACCATACCATAGAGGCCGCGGTGGCCGAGGAGGAAATGAACCTCCTCCTCCTCCTCCTCCCTTCCGGGGGGCCAGAGGAGGTCGCTCTGGAGGAGGACCCCCAAATGGACGAGGGGGCCCTGGTGGGGGCATGGTTGGAGGTGGTGGGCATCGTCCACATGAAGGCCCTGGTGGGGGCATGAGCAGCAGCAGTGGACATCGTCCTCATGAAGGCCCTGGCAGTGGCATGGGTGGTGGGCACCGCCCCCACGAAGGCCCTGGCGGTAGCATGGGTGGAGGTGGGGGGCATCGTCCCCATGAAGGTCCTGGTGGTGGCATGGGCAGTGGCACCGGCCATCGTCCTCATGAAGGCCCTGGCAGTGGCATGGGTGGAGGCAGTGGACATCGCCCCCATGAAGGCCCTGGTGGAGGAATGGGTGCTGGAAGTGGACATCGCCCCCATGAAGGCCCTGGTGGGAGCATGGGTGGAAGTGGTGGACATCGCCCCCATGAAGGTCCTGGACATGGTGGGCCCCATGGCCACCGGCCTCATGATGTCCCTGGTCACCGAGGCCATGACCATCGAGGGCCACTACCTCATGAGCACCGTGGCCATGATGGCCCTGGCCATGGAGGAGGGGGCCACAGAGGGCACGATGGAGGCCACAGCCATGGAGGAGGTGAGAACGGTTCCTGCTCACTACGTGGCTTTTGGTGCCCCATGCAAGTTTTGAGGGAGCATCACTACGCTGGATGTGCTAGGCCAGACATGAAATCACCCTATTTTCTGTATGTCTGGTAGTTGCTACCTTTTGGCCTTTCCTCAAACCCGTAAGATTCCATGTCTCCCTGAAAGATAGCTTTTGGGATGCTATGGACAGGGTGGGGATGGGGTGCGAGGGTGGCTTTGACCTTTAGCCATGTTCTAATGATCCCACCGTCATTCCCACAGACATGTCCAACCGCCCTGTTTGCCGACATTTCATGATGAAGGGCAACTGCCGCTATGAGAACAACTGTGCCTTCTACCACCCGGGTGTCAATGGGCCCCCCCTGCCCTAGGGACCACCTCCTCTGCCCCACCCACACACACCCCTGTGGACTGCAGCCTTGCTCCTTCCACCCTCTTATGGCTTCTGTGAGGCCCACATTCCCCTGTCCCCAGCTGATGAGGAGCCGGCCCCCTCAGTTCCCACCTGCTTGGGTTTCTGGGGGTTTTCTGATCACTGGTGCGCATTGATGTACATATTTTCCTCCAGTCTGGGGAGGAGAGAGACTGGATACATTCTGTACCCTGGACTGCTGAAGAGAAGACCCAGTTGGCTTCACTTTTTGAGGAGATTTGCCCTATAACCCCAAACCCCTTTCCAGTATTACCCTTTATGCCTGAGAACCTAAAGCTGGTTATCCTGGAGAACACCTCTACTCTCCTATTGTGGGTCCTCCACATGCACACAGAACTGACATGGGATCAGCTGCACTTATGAAATCATCCCAGCCAAGTTCATTCTTATGGGGTGGGGAGATGGTAAAAGGGGTATTATATACCCCACTGCACTGAGAGGGCTCAATCAGGCTGGATTTGAGTTCTGGAATACATCATCCCCACTTCCACCTTGACACAGGCTTTCCATTGAGTCCTTTCTCAAGTAAGACTTTGCAACCTGTGAACACCCAAGTCTGCATCATGGGTCTGCTAGGTTCAGTGATGGTCGATTCACGTCTGCATCCAGTGGAAGTTGTAGCTGGCATAGGCGAGGCTGGTGGTATTGGCCCACCCTTGCTGTAGCTCATTCTGGAAACTAACACTTCAGTGAGACCAGCTTTTCATCAACTTGCCTGGCACACTGGGCCTGACAGTCACACTACATGCACTGCCTTCAGGAGTTGGCGCACTCTGCCCCCACCTGGAACCTTGTCGGTGTGAGGCCTCTGGCTCCCTTGCCCTGTCAGCCACCTCTGAGTCCCACCAGGTGCCTTCCTGGGTGGGTGCCGCAAAGCTGACGCACCTTTCCCCAGCCCTCTCCTTCCCAGGTCTCGGCATCAGTTGTTTTCTATGAAAACAGTGGATAGGTTGGCTTTTGTGCAGGGTCTTGGGTTAGAGCCACAATGGATTTGAGGGATGAGTATTTTTTTTCTTTTGGTTTTGTATATTTTGTACATTAATAATAAACAGTGGAAAGAGAAGCAGCTTATTTAACCCTTAGTGTGTTTGGGCTCTTTGTTTAAAAAAAAACACCCAGCCACTGCCTACTGTCTTAATTAGTTACATTAGTACAAACCTCTGTGGACTCAGTCCCTTTGAGGAGCTAACATTGGTTCTGCTGTGAAGGAGGTGTGTGTATTGAGTGAAATACTGGTGAAAGAATATTTTGAACATAAGAGATCACAGGTACAAAGTAAATCCCATGGGTCAACATTCTTTGAGCAAGCCTTGGGACCTAGGCAAACAGCTTTTCACATTGCTGGAGCTACTGACAGTGTGCATGGACATTCACTTCACCTCTATTTGAACCTACCATCCCTATGGAGTTGCCTAAGGAAGAAGTTTAAGTGAGGGTGGGTAGAAGCAGCAGGGAGAGAGGAAGGAGGAAAACTCCCAAGAGCAGTTTCCGGGAGAAGGAAAAACTGGTGGCTCCTTTTAAGAGCAATTTCAGTGGATAAAGAAGCAGAACAGTATAGGTTGCTCTTCCCCCCAAAAGTGGCTCTGCAAAGCAGATGTCAGTAGGCCTACCGCCTGGTGATGTTGAATTCTTAAGGACAGGTACTGAGGGTTTCGTTGATGGTGTAAGGTCTTGGAGACAGGTTTTGGAGATAGAACATAGAGGGATAGGATTAACTTCAAATAGGAATTTCTGCTATTCTTGAAACTAGAAATTAGGATAGTGCATTTTGGGGAAGGTGGGGCATGGATTAAGAAGAGTGGTCTTCAGGGGCACTTGGCTGGCTCAGTAAAGAATGTGACTCGATATCTAGCTCAGAGTTTTGAGCCCCATGTTAGGTGTAGAGATTAGGGAAAAAAAACTACAAACAGCTCATTTCGGGGCACCTGGCAGGCTTGGTAGAGCATGTGAAACTCCTGATCTCGAGGTCATGAGTTGGAGCCCCATGTTGGGCCTACTTAAAAACATTTAGGGTGCCTGGGTGGCTGCTCAGTTGATTAAGCAACTGTCTTTGGCTCAGGTCATGATCCTGGAGTCCTGGGATTGAGTCCTGCATTGGGCTCCCAGCTCCACAGGGAGTCTGCTCTTTCGCACTCTCAAAGAAATAAAATCTTAAAAAAAAATTTTTTTAGAAGTTTTCAACAACATCAGAATCATCTGAGGGGCTTCTTAAAAGACATGAGGAATGGCATCTGGCGTCCGTCTGATTCAGTGGTTCGGATGGTTCCTGAGATTCTGCATTTCTAAGAAGTTACTAGGTATTGCTGCTAATCTGGAAAACACTGAAAACACATTGCCCTAGAACCCAAGTTTCTTGGCTGCTCTTTCCAGGACTGGCCACAGGAGGGCCATAACCTCCTAAATTTCACAGGCCTCATTTGCAGTTAGCAAGGCCAATGGAGCTATTTTTTATTTTCCCTTTGCCCAGCCCGCTCAGACTATGCTCAGTCTGCCAATAGCGGCTCTGTGCACTTAGGACCTGAGAAGAGCCCCTAACATATGGGCCAAACTAAGAGGTAAAGTATGAAGTAGTGGCTGGCTCTATCAGTGGAAGGTGCGACTCTGGAGCCTGGGGTTGTGAGCTGGAGCCCCACAATAGGGGTAGAGAATACTTAAGAGTTTTTTTATTTTTATTATTTGAGAGAGAGAGAGCGAGAGAGAACATGAGAGGGGGAAGGTCAGAGGGAGAAGCAGACTCCCCGTGGAGCTGGGAACCCGATGCGGGACTCGATCCTGGGACTCTGGGATCATGACCCGAGTCGAAGGCAGTGCCTTAACCAACTGAGCCACTCAGGTGCCCCAAGAAA
>ML101704.1:29537-50968 GCA_003697995.1 Taxidea taxus jeffersonii
CTTTAAAAAAAAATTAAAGAGGTGCTTGGGTGGCTTAGTGGGTTAAAGCCTCTGCATTCGGCTCGGGTCATGATCTCAGGGTCCTGGGATCGAGCCCCGCATTAGGCTCTCTGCTCAGTGGGGAGACTGCTTCCTCCCTCTCTCTCTGCCTGCCTCTCTGCCTGCTTGTGATCTCTGTCAAATAAATAAAATCTTTAAAATAAAAAAAAAATTAAAAAAAAAAAACTAAGAACACCTTGTGGTGGTGTGAAGAAAAGGGCCCTTCTGAACACTTTCCTGGAGGGAATCAAAGGGCTACAACCAATCTATAGCATTGTACGGCAGTGTGTTGTAGAAGTCCTAAAAGCAACTCTTAGGAACCCATCCTAAAAAAACGCTGCACTCAGGAACACGTACAGTAAGAATGTTTACTATACAACTGACCTTCAATGAAAAACCAGAAATGATCAAAGTGACAGACATCAAATAAATCAGAGTAAATCCATAAAAGACATAGATACCTACTGGCATGGAAAAAATGCTTGATGTACATTATCTGAAAGAACTAGCTGTAAAAACATTTAATCCAAGAGCCCATTTTTGTCAAAAAAAAAAAACGCACATTTGCAGAGAAAAAAGAAAAAGCAATCCATCAAAATTAATACCAGTAATCTCTAGATTTTTCTCTGACTTATGCAATTTCTAAGCATTATACAATGAACTTACATTTCTTGTATAACCAAAACACACAGAGGGGAAGGGTACCCCCAGTCTAACCCCTCTTCTCCTGGCTCTCCTCCCCAAACTGATCTACAGTGTTCTCCTCTACTTCTACTTTCTTGAGCACCTCTTAGGACAATGAGTCATCTATGACGAGTTCCATATTAAAATCGCCAGCACAGAAAGGGACTCCTTGATTCTAGCATCTGGTGAAGAGCTGCCTTGCCACCCTTCTCATGTTCCCCTGTCCTGGCTCCAGGACTTACTGGTGTCAGCTTGCCCGTCAGCAGCAGGAGCAGGGTGCTCTTCCCCACGCCATTAGGGCCTACAATGCAGACTGTAAGGACAAAGACAGGTAGTTAAAGAGGTCCCCAGGACCTGTCCCCCACAGTCCAGCTCCCCATCCCCAACCACTTGATGCCAACTCACTCCTTGAGTCCATGTCAATGCCAAAATCCAGATTCTTGAAGAGTGGTTTCTGCCCCTCATAACCAAATGTCACACCTGAGAACCAGAAAAAGAAGTGATTCACTTCCTTTTCAGAGTCACCCTGAAGGTCCTGTCCTGGCCAATGGATCCCATGCCGGGTGGAGGATGTGAGGTGCACATGCTTCCACCCCATGCCACCGGGGTCTGCTGTTGCTCACCGTGCAGACCCAGCACAGGAGGGCTGAGAGGCGGGGGGTTAGGGAAAGTGAAGCGCACGGTGTACTCCTTGGGGCGCTTCAGGAGCTCCGGAGCCTCTTGCGATTCCTCATCCTGGTTTTTCCTCCGGCATTTCTGCTGCTTTCGAGTCAGGGCTTCCTTTGTTTGCTTCTCCTGGAGAGGAAAGGGAGGAGAAATCCACATCTCCATAGCAGTTCCTGAAATGAAGGGCGGTGTCCTAGAGCCCCTCTTTCTCTGTACTGAGAAAAGTGCCCCCCAGGCCAGGGAGATCCCCAGGTGCTCACCGCCTGCTTGGTGGACTTGCCACCTGCCTTTAGCTCCTTCAGCTTTTTCTCCTGCTTCTCATATTGCTTCAGTAGTTCCTTCTGCTTCTGCTGATACATCTTCTTGAAGGTCACTGCAGCAGAACAGAAGGACGGGCATCAACGGTTGTCTTTCTCCCCAGCAGAGGGACAAGCAGGACCAGTTGGTGGGCATCACTGTCTGGACTCTGAAGATTTTGCTTAACACTACTGGGTCCTTGCTCTGAAGCCTTTTCTTGAGGCCTCATCTCTTTCCTCCCCCAACAAATGATCCTACTTACTGTAATTGCCCCGATAGTAATGGAGCCGCTGGGCATCAAGATGGATAATATCAGTGCAGACATCATCCAGGAAGCCCTGGTCATGGGAGACGATGAGCAATGTCTTCCGCCAGCCCTGGAGGTAGCTGAGTTTTAGAAAAGAGTATGGACATGTCACAATGGTCAGGTTAGGGTTAAGTCAGGGGAAGCAGACTGACAATGAAAAAAGGGAGGAAAAGTGGAAATGCTAGGCTATAAGGACAGAGTGTGAACAGCTAGAAATAAGGACATAATGGGAACCAATGATGCAAAGACTGTAATGGTGGGTGACGCACTTATTGAGCCAGATGACAGCATTGAGGTCCAGGTGGTTAGTGGGCTCATCCAACATCAGCAGTGTGGGCTCCATGAACAGCGCCCTAGAGAGTAGGGTGGCAGAATGTAGGATCAGGGGTATATCTTTGCTTAGAAAACCCCACAGAAGCCTCTGATAAGTGAATACTACTTTCCAATCGCTCCTCAGAGAAGCTCCTGTGCAAGAGATGTCAATGAAAATGTACCCAGGAAGGGAGTAAAGATCTTCAGTCTGACAATGCAGATGATATGGGAGGAAGCAGGAAGCCTTTAAACTCCCTACTGGCCATAGAACAAGATGGATGGAGGCTGGAAGAGGAGGGGTAGTGATGTGGGTGGCCCACCTGGCCAGGGAGACACGCATGCGCCAGCCCCCTGAGAATTTCTGTGTGGGCCGATTCTGCATTTCAGGGTCAAAGCCCAGACCAGCCAGGATCCGCCGGGCTTTGGCCTCTGCAGCTGCTGCCCCGGTCGCCCGTAATTCCTCATATACCTGGAGGAGGGAGAAGAGAACACATGTCCGAAGGTTCCAGGAACCTCCACGGCTTAGCCCGTGTCCCTTGCTCCATCTCCTCTACCTTCTCTAGCCTCTCAGCAGCTGTGTCGTCTCCCTGCTCCAGCTGTCCCTGGAGCCGTCGCTCCTCTTCCAGCAGCTTCAGTCGCTTGGTGTCAGCTCGAAGAACAGCCTGCACGGCTGGCGTCTCATCTGCTATCACCTCTGGGCAGGGGCAAGAACAGACAGGTTGCCAGGAGAGCCAAGACTCCCGTTTTCCCTTCAGCTCTATTTCTGGTTGGTCTGACCTTGCTCAACACTTTGTACTTGTTTCAAATAAAATATTTAGTCTCTCCTCTCCTTAGCAACCATCTCCCTGTCCCCACTCTCCCTCCACAACATTTCCCACTCCATAACTATAATTTCTTCTATTCGTGGTTGACTCTTCTACCCCAACTGCCCACCCCTTAGACCCGTTTCACCTCCCCACAAGCCCATCCCACCACTGGCCTCACCCTGCTCACACAGGAGCACGTCGATGTTGGGAGGGATGCTCAAGGCCCGGTTGGCGATGTGCTTGAGGAGAGTGGTCTTGCCCTTGCTGGGGAATGAGAACTATTGGGACTAGGCCACCCCTGAAAAATCTTTTTTTCCTTCCAGCCCCTTCCCCTTTACAACTTCAGCCCCTCTCCTCACCCATTCGGTCCCACTAGCCCGTAGCGGCGGCCAGCTACAATGTACAGGTCTGCGTTGACAAATAACTCCTTGCCATGGGCCGAGATGCTGAACTTCTCCAGCTGCAGTTATCAGGAAAACAGTGGCAGAAGAAAGAACAGGTATATGAGAGCCCCCCTCTCCGACCGCAGCTACAACCTTCTCCGCTAGAAGTCTCTGACAGAGAGCTCCAGCATGACCCTCTTCTCACACTGGTCTCCTTCCTGCCCACTACTCTGAACAGGAATCTTCCAAATTCTAAGCCAGTCTACCCCATCCCACCTTACTTCGCCCCCAAAGGTGGACCCCTCTGCTTCTGTTGGTTTTCCTATTTTCTTGCTGAAGCTGGCAGAACTCAAGGTATGGAACACGCCTCCAAGTTTTCTTCCAGCGGACTAAGCCACTCATACCTTACTTTCTTGGCTGCCATAATCGCTCAGGGAAAGATGGCACTTCCCTGAGCAAAACGGTCTGAGGGGCCCCTTGGACCATACCTTAATGTCAGATGCATTTTCTAACATGGCTTGGCGGGAGGACACCTCTGCTTGGGACACGGAGAAATCATTTTCAGCAGCATTGGCTGCTTTTAATGAAGCCACCTGGCGCTCATACTCCATCTGAGAAGGAAGGAAAAACCAGCTATGAGGCCACTGTATGCCGGTTACCTGTCACAACACAGCCACGTCATCAGACACCAAAACAAAAAAAAAGCTAACAGTATACACTTCTTTCCTGACTCCATTTTTCTTGCAATAACCCCCAAAGCTCTCTTTTCCTGCCCTCCTAATTCAGAAGTCCCCTATTTGAAAATAGTTTTTTAAAGGTTTTAAGTAATCTCTGTGCCCAGTGTGGGGGATGAAGTTACAACCCCAAGATCAAGAGTCACAGGTTCTAACAACTGAACCAGCCAGGTGCACCGCCCCCGCTCATTGAAATATTAAAAAAATCAAATGCTCCTAACTTTGACCAAGGTTTTACCTGTTTCTTTAGCTTTTTCTTCTCCTTTTTGCTAAGGTGCACATAAGGATCATCAGCCTTAGACTCCCCTTCCTCTTCTTCCTCTCCTTCTTCCTCTGAACCCTGTGAGAATCAAGGGGTGATGAAAAAACATGAAACTCCTTCCTGAACTCAGATTTCATGTCATTCACCCAGGCCCACAGTCAATTCATTCTTTCTCCACCCAGAGTCCTGAAATATCTTTGTGGGTCCTATCACTCTCTCATACACACCCCTGGGCAACCTAGAGTTCTTCAGCCACTTCTGCTACCAGGAACTGTATAAGACAAGTGGTATGAACATGAATGTATAAAATATAATAACAATTCTTTTTCTTTTTTTTAAGATTTTATTTATTTGACAGAGACACAGCGAGAAAGGGAACACAAGCAGGGGAGCAGCAGTCCAATGTGGGGCTCGATCCCAGGATGCTGGGATCATGACCTGAGCCAAAGGCAGACGCTTAACGACTGAGCCACGCAGGCACCCAAATATAACAATTCTACATACCCACAAATATAACTACACATACCACTGCGGGGTGGGGGATGAATAAATGTAACAGGTTCTTTTCTTCACCTATCAAATGAGCTGCTCTGTCTTACATGCTAACAAGCAAAGAAAAAGTCCAGAAACCCTAACATACAGCACTGAGAAATCTTTTTTTTTTTTTTTAAGATTTATTTATTTGACAGAGACAGACACAGCGAGAAAGGAAACACAAGCGGAAAAGGGAGAAGCAGGCTTCCTGCAGAGCAGAGAGCCCGATGTGGGGCTTGATCCCTGGAGTCTGGGATCATGACCTGAACCGAAGGCAGACGCCTAACGACTGAGCCATCCAGGTGCCCCAGCAATGAGAAATCTTAAATGGATCCAGAATCAGAAAGTCCTAGAAGTGCAGGGACCTCAGAAATCACTAGTTCACACAGATAACTGAGCCGCCTTGAGATGGAAAGGTCACACAGCTGGTGACTGCCAGAGCCAGAAAACCAGATCATCTGAGGGTAACACCAGGAGCTGAATGGGCCACAGGCCAAATCCTACCTGATGCCTATATTAATATGGCCCACAAGCTAAGAATGGTTTTACACTTTTAAAGAGTTGTTTTTAAAACAAGAATATGTGGGGCACCTGGGTGGCTCAGCGGGTTAAAGCCTCTGCCTTCGGCTCAGGTCATGATCCCTGGGTCCTGGAATCGAGCCCCGAATCGGGCTCTCTGCTCAGCAGGGAGCCTGCTTCCTCCTCTCTCTCTGCCTGCCTCTCTACCTACTTGTGATCTCTGTCAAAAAAAAAAAAAAAATCTTAAGAAAAAAAAAAAAAAGGATATGCACCAGAGATTATATGTGGTCTGTAAAACCATAAATATTTATTTTGTGGCCCTTTACAGAAGCTTGTCAACTCCTGTAGTAGTTAACACCACCCCCAGATTCTGCTCCCCTCCCCAAACCAAGGGCCACAGAGTGCTAGTACCTCAGCCCATCTTCTCCCAACACCAAAATACATACTGGCTCTGCTTTCTTGGCTTTCTCCTTCCCTTGTCTGGGTGGTTCCTTTTCTTTTGTTATTTCTTCTTCTTCATTCTCCTCTTCTTCATTGTCCAGAGCAGCAGACTTACTTTGAGGCTAACAGTAAAGACAATAGGTCTGATGAAATGTTCTAACGCCTGAGACCCAGCAGGGGACCCTCCTCCTGACAATACTCCCTCACCTTGGCCTTCCCCTTTGACTTCTCTTCCTTTCCCTTTCTGCCCTTCAACACGGGCTGTTGCTCCTCAGATACAGCCTGGAGAACACACACACAGATAATTAATTTACTACCTTGTTGTTTACTAAGCATTTCTAAGGAGTCTAGAACTGGGAATTAACTATACCAAGTGCTGCTGAAGAGAAAATGAGATCAAGGAAAACACTAGCTTCCCGCATGAGATGAAGTTGGAAAGCTAACTAGATGATGTTAGTAAAGCTAAGGGACTGGGAATCAGGAAAGTGAGCAATGTGGATGGGGTGGCACTAATACTGGAGGGCTCCGAGAGGGCAAATCTTTTTTTTTTAAGATTATATTTATTTATTTGACAGAAAGAGATCACAAGTGGGCACAGAGGCAGGCAGAGAGAGAGGAGGAAGCAGGCTCCCAGCTGAGCTGAGAGCCCGATGTGGGGCTCAATCCCAGGACCCTGAGATCTGGACCTGAGCTGAAGGTAGAGGCTTAACCCACTGGGCCACCCAGGTGTCCCTGGGAGGGCAAATCTTTTTTTTTTTTTTTTAAAGATTTTATTTATTTATCTGACAGACAGAAATCACAAGCAGGCAGAGAGGCAGGCAGAGACAGAGGGGGAGGCAGGCTCCCCGCCGAGGAGAGAGCCTGATATGGGGCTTGATCCCAGGACCCTGTGACTATGACCCAAGCTGAAGGCAGAGGCATTAACCCACTGAGCCACCCAGGTGCCCCTGGGAGGGTAAATCTTAAGAGGAGATAATGGATGTGAATTTGGAAAAGGCATTCTAAGGAAAAGGGAAGACAAAGCATAAAAACTAAGAAAGGCTTCAAGGGCACCTGGCTGGCTCAGTCAGTAGAGCATGCAACTCTTGATCTTGTAGTCTTAAGTCTGAGCCCCAAATTGGATGTAAAGATTACTTAAAACAAAAATACCCTCCAAAAAAATGCTTCAAAAGACATAAAAATGAATGCTGAGGTATGAATAGGCTGATCTAAAACATACACATGGAAGAATCCCAAGTAACCCAGCAGAGGGATCCAAGTGCAAGCGCAAAGACTTGAGATCCTTTATTTCAGATTTTGAGTCTGAAAGCCACAGAATCATTACAGACTTCTGAGTGATGAGAGTAGGTATTAAAAAGCTAATTTGGTGGGGCGCCTGGGTGGCTCAGTGGATTAAAGCCTCTGCCTTCAGCTCAGGTCATGATCTCAGGGTCCTGGGATCAAGCCCCACATCGGGCTCTCTGCTCAGCAGGGAGCCTGCTTCCCCCTTCCTCTCTGCCTGCCTCTCTGTCTACCTGTGATCTCTCTCTGTCAAATAAATAAATAAAATCTTAAAAAAAAAAAGAAAAACTAATCTGGGGCACCTGTGTAGCTCAGTGGGTTAAATAAAGCCTCTGCCTTCGCCTCAGGTCACGATCCCAGGGTCCTGGGATCTGGCCCCGAATGGGGTTCTCTGCTCGGTGGGGAGCCTGCTTCCTCCTCTCTCTCTGCCAGCCTCTCTGCCTACTTGTGATCTGTGTCTGTCAAATACATAAATAAAATATTAAAAAAAAAATAATTTGATGGTGTAAGACAGACCTAAAACTTGCTTATTATTTACTTACTTATTCCTTTTTTTTTAACTTATTCATTTTTTTTTTTTTTAATTTATTTATTTGACAGAGCGAGCACAGAGTGGCAGACAGAGAGGCAGGCAGAGGCAGAGGGAGAAGCAGGCTCCCTGCTGAGCAAGGAGCCCGATGTGGGACTCGATCCCAGGACGCTGGGATCATGACCTGAGCCGAAGGCAGCTGCTTAACCAACTGAGCCACCCAGGCGTCCCTAACTTATTCATTTTTAAGCAGAGTTCATGCCTTGAATGGAGCCCAATATAGGGCTTGAACTCGCAGAGCCTGAACCCACGACCCTGAGACTAAGACCTGAGCTGAGATCAAGAGCTGGATGCTTACCTAACTGAACCACCCAGGCACCCACAGAAGAACTAGTTTATTTTTTTCCTTTCCTTTTTTTTTTTTAAGATTTTAAGATTTTATTTATTTATTTGAGAGAGAGAGAGAGCATGAGAGGAGAGTGGTCAATGGGAGAAGCAGGCTCCCTGCTGAGCAGGGAGCCTGATATGGCACTCAGATCCTGAACTCCAGGATCATGACCTGAGCGAAGGCAGTTGCTTAACCAACTGAACCATTTAGGCGCCCAGAACTAGTTTAAAAGCAGGAAAAGGGGGACCTGGCTAGCTCAGTCAGTGGAGCATATGACTTTTTTTTTTTTTTAAGATTTTATTTATTTATTTGACAGAGAGAAACACACAGTGAGAGAGGGGACATAAGCAGGGGGAGTGAGAGAAAGAAGCAGGCTTCCCACCGAGCAGGGAGCCAGATGTGGGGCTCGATCCAGCACCCTGGGATCAAGGCCCGAGCCAAAGGCAGACACTCAATGACTGAGCCACCCAGGCACCCCAGCATATGACTCTTGATCTCAGGATTGTGAGTTCAAGCCCCACTTGGGTGTAGAGATTACTTAAAAATAAAACTTTAAAAGGGTGCCTGGGTGGCTGAGTGGTTAAGCCTCTGCCTTTGGCTCAGGTCATGGTCTCGGGGTCCTGGGATCGAGTCCCACATCGGGCTCTCTGCTCAGCAGGGAGCCTGCTTCCCCCCTCTCTCTTGCCTCTCATCCTACTTGTGATCTCTATCAAATAAATGAATAAAATCTTTTAAAAAACTATTAAAAAATAAATAAAAATTAAAAAAATAAAATCTTTAAAAAAAAATCTAAATAAATAAAAGCAGGGAAAAAAGCAAGGGAATTACCACACCATGGCCAGAAGGTGCTCCATGGGGTGGGAGTGACCAGCAGAGCTGCCACTTTCACCTTATTGATCCGATTCTTCTCCAGCTTAGCAGGCTTAGGAGGATGTTTTTCTTCCTCCTCCTCCTCCTCACTCTGATCTTGAATCAGCGCTGCAAAAACATTACCAGCCTAGAGAATGAAAGGGCCGGAGAAGTCAGTGGGATGGTCAAGGGTCCCCTTGTGTCCCCTGGGACACAGATGGCTTACCACACAGATGGCTTACCTTAGTTTTCTTCCCTCCTCGGGGTATTGGGGCAGGGACTGAAATGACAAGGGGAGAGGATGAGGTAGGAAACAATTATAATGTCTGGTTCCTCAGTCTAATCCAACTCAAAGATCAAGGAATGAAGCACTTTCCTATTATCATTTACTATCCCTAACTAAGGGATTCTGGGGCACCCATTTCCCCTCAGGTCATTTACCGTCATCTTCCTCATCACTGGCTGGCACCGAGAGCTTCTTAAGACGCTCCATGAGCTCTTTTTCTTCTCCATCATCATCCACATCCTTCTTCCGCCGGCCTTTTCGGGTATCTCGTTTCTTTTTTGGCTGCTGAAAGGAAAATGGGAGTAAGACAATGAAGCCCAGGCCCCTGCTGCATCTCTGCCCAAGAGTTCCCTATGAGCTGAGTGAACCAATATGGGCTGGACAGGGGTTGGTGGATGGATCCCCTGATACTTGAACCTGCTGCTGCTGTTGCTGCTGCTCCTTCTCTTTGACCACATTCTCTTCTTCCCCAGCCTGTTTATCCTCTACAGCCAGTTCCTCAAAGAACTGTAAAGGGAGTTAAGATATAGGTTAATGTGTCTCAGAGACCAACCAAGCCCTTCTCTGCTACACACAGGCCCAATGACCCTCCAGTCCACCCTTACCTTCCTTCCTCTCTTGACATCTTTCCTCCTCCCTTGAACCCCCCATCTCCTACACATGGCCATATTTTTCTTTTTTAAAAGATTTTATTTATTTGAGGGAATGGAAGTGAGAGAGATCAGAGAGGGAGAAGCAGATTCGCTGTTGAGCAGGGATTCTGATGTGGAGCTTGACCCCAGGACCCTGAGATCGTAACCCATTCTGAAAGCAGACACTTAACTGATTCAGCCACCCGGGTGGCCCACATGGCCGTATTTTGATTGGAAACACCCATGGTCATTTCTCACCCACAACCCTCATTTCCTCACCGTCTTTTTGGTCTTTTTGTCCTTCTTCCCCTTCTTCACCACTTTGTCTAGAAGGTTAAGCAGACATTGTGAATGCTTACCTACAAATTCCAAAGCAGCATGACCTTCCCTGCAAAGCTCTCATTGGCTCCACCCTATTTTACTATCATTCCCTAGGCATTTGCACTATCCCACAAAAGACAATGGTGCCATAGTGGCAGTGGAAGGGAGAAGTAGAATTCATATAGTAAAGACAGAGCTCCCAGCTGTGTAAGTAGTTACAATATTCAGAGATGAATACATTTTTTGTTTTTTAAAGATTTTCTTTAATCTCTATACCCAACATGGGGCTTAAGACCACAACCCCGAGATCAAGAGCCCTACACCAACTGAGCCAGCCAGGTGCCCCAATGACTCCTGTATTTTTACTTGGAAAATTAGTTGCACTAGTGGTACCATTTATTACCTCAGGATATACTGGAAGAGAAGGTCCCTTCTCCCTACCCTTGTCACCCATGAGGAGGAAAGTAGGACAAAAATATGATAAATTCAGTTTCCCATATGTCATTTGTGAAAAGCACAGACTGGGGGCACCTGGGTGGCTCAGTGGGTTAAAGCCTCTGCCTTCAGCTCAGGTCAGGATCCCAGGGTCCAGAGCCCCGCATCCAGCTCCCAGGGAGCCTGCTTCCCTTCCTCTCTCTCTGCCTGCTTGTGATCTCTGTCTGTCAAATAAATAAATTCTTTAAAAAAAAAAAAAAGAAAAGAAAAAAAAAGCACAGACTGTGTAAATAGAGCTCTCTAGTAAGTAAACGAGTATCTGGGTCTATACCCCACCTGCTCTGCTCACGTAACATTCTAGCTCAAATCACACTGTGTTATATTTACCTGTTTGTACATCAGTCTTTCATCCCAGAGAGCATGTGACAGACTGTTTGGCTTGGGTTCCCCCAGAACAAAGTGGGATGTCCTATATAAAACCTGACTGAACAAATTTCAGCTCCTGCTTTCTATTCAACCCTGTTTCCCTGAAGGCTAACTAACTTCCTCTCCCTGCCCTAACAGACTGGGATACATCCAGCAGCCTTAGAATTTCTCTTCCTGTCCAGGCCTACCCACCATCATATTCCCCTCCAAATCAACCCATCCATCCACCGCTATCCAATTCTATCCAGAAGCACTCCTGGATTGTTAGCTTAAAATAAATAAATAAATGGCTTTCTGCTACCTACCACATTAAGTATTTTTCTTTCCTTCTTTCTTTTTTTTTAAAGATTTCATTTATTTATTTGACAGAGAGAAGCATAGTGAGAGAGAGAACACAAGCAGAGGGAGTGAGAGAGGGAGAAGCAGGCTTCTTGCTGAGCAGGGAGCCTGATGCGGGGCTCAATCCCAGGACCTGGAATCATGCCCTAAGCTGAAGGCAGACGCTTAACGAGTAGCTACCCAGGTACCCCCCCCCCCTTTTTTTAAAGGTAGATTCCATGCCCAATGTGGGGCTTGACCTCATGATCCTGAGGTCAACAGTCACATCTCTATCAACTGAGACAACCAGGAGTTCCCCACATTAAATATTTTTAGGCTAAAATTCCACATAGTCCATAGTAATCAATTATTCAGGGAAGTTTTACTTAACATCTATATGCCTAAAACTGGAATTATCCAAGGATAATCTCAGTAATTTAAGGCTTGGCAAACTAAAAGTTCCTATCCTATCTTTTCTGTTATATCCGTTTCCCCACCCACAACTAGGTTCTGGACATTAACTTCTCCTTGCTCCCTGATTAAGCCCAGGCATACGTAGTCTAACTTTGCTTAATCTGTGTCTTCCATCCAGAACATATTTCAAAATTTGATCCCTACATCAGGTGAGTAATGTGACTGAGTTGAAAAGATATGCAGAAGAAATAATGAATGTTTTATACCCTATTCCAAAGAATTTAATCTCTTAAGACATTTTTCTGTTGTTACTTTTAAGATTTTATTTACTCATCTGAGAAAAAGAGAGTGCAGGGCGAGGGGCACAGAGAAAGGGAAAAAGAGAAAAAGTCTTTTTTTTTTTTTTTTAAAGATTTTATTTATTTATTTGCGATAGAGACAGCACAAGTAGGGGGAGCAACAGGCAGAGGGAGAGGGAGAAGCAGGCTCCCTGCTTACCAGGGAGCACAATATGGGGCTCAATCCCAGGACCCTAAGATCATGACCTGAGCTAAAGGCAGATGCTTACTTAACTGAACCCCCAGGTACCATGACTTGAGCCAAAGTCTCAGGACCCTAAGATCATGACTTGAGCCAAAACCAAGAATCTGACACTTAACTGACTGCTCCACCCAGGCACCCAGATCCTAAAAACACAAGACTGAGGACCCATTGAAGTACAGAAGAAGGAATGGCAGGATCAGCTCACCTTGATAACTGAGGAGTCTTGTCCCAAATATGAATTTCTCCCCAAGGACTTTTTAAGTAAACCACATCATCTCTCCTTCCTTTAAGTCTCTTTTGAATTTTAGGGGCACCTGGCTCAGTGGGTTAAGCCTCTGCTTTTGACTCAGGTCATGATCTCAGGGTCCTGGGATTGAGCCCCACATCAGGCTCTCTGCTCGGCGGGGAGCCTGCTTCCCCCCAACCCCTGCCTGTCTCTCTGCCTACTTGTGATCTCTGTCTGTGAAATAAATACATAAAATCTTAAAAAAAAAATCCTTTGAATTTATATTTTTTAAAAGATTTTATGTATTTATTTGACACAGAGAGAGATCACAAGTAGGCAGAGAGGCAGGCAGAGAGAGGGGGTGGGGAAGCAGGCTCCCGGCTGAGCAGAGAACCTGATGCGGGACTCGATCCCAGGACCCTGAGATCATGACCTAAGCCGAAGGCAGAGGCTTAACCCTCTGAGCCACCCAGGCATCCCACATCCTTTGAATTTAGAACTTCACTTTGAACCTCCTGAGAAAGCATGATCGCCAAGGAACAGGACAGAGCTAAGTACCGCTAAAGTGATGCTGTGTCTTCCATCTCTCCTCCTAAAAGCTCCTACCCTTCAGTACACCACTTCAGCTGCTCCTAACTCCAAAGCCTAATACAACACTTCCCTTAACCTCAATAACTCCGCGCCCAATTACCATTGCTACCCTTGTCCTTACTGAGTCTCCAAAGTGTAGTCCACACTAGCTCTGCTTCCTCATTTCCCACTCCTTTTTGAACATACTTCAAATCCAGTTTGGATATCATCTCCTAAGGACTACTACCCTTTGCCAAAGTTTCCACTGTCCCCTTAGGTGCTCAACCCCAAAAGTGTATTTTTAGTCCTGATGTTACAATGACTTCTCTGCAACATTCATGCTACCACCTTCTCAACCTTTTAGTTCCCTCCTGTCATTACTTAATTTCAGGGCTTGTTGCTTCTAGATTGCCTCCAGTTTCTCCTGTCGGCTCACCTTTTTCAGTCTCATCTCTTCTGCCTCCTTCTCTTACTTCCCTTAACTGCTGAGGTTCTCTTGGGCTCCTATCTTCTGTCCTCTTTTGGCTTCAACCTGCATATTCTCCGTATCAGACTTTTCTGCATCCAGCCTTTCAACAACATGCCTGTGTCTTTACTTCTAGCCTAAGATCTCTCTTCTTGCCATCTGCTCTTAAAATATCCCCAGAAATCCCTAACTTGGCATTCAAAAATTGACCTTACCTCTTCCCACTCCCAGTCCTACAGCCCATTCCTGATTTCAAGCAATAGTCTACTACCCACTGAGTTACTTGAGTGTCCTTCTTAATCCTTCTTCCTTCAGTCAATTCTCAGACCTGCTCAATGCCATCTCCTCAGTAACTCTTTAGTCTTCACTGCCTTGGCTCACTTTCTTATTGCTTCTCACCTAGATTATCGCCAGAGCCTCTTACATGGTCATTCTGACTCCAATCTTGACCTATTCAACCCATTCTCCACTGTTCAGTGTTGTCAGGATGAGCTGATCAGATTACTACTTAAGCACTTCAATGAGTCGTCCCTATGTCCTCAGGATTAAAGTCTTTGGAATAGTGTATGAAATCTTCCATTATTTGTCTCCTGAACATCTTTCCAACCCCATCACATTAGTCACCCAATACTGGGAACCAGGCCTCCTCACCTATCTTTACCTTTGCACAAACTTCTTCCTCTGCTTGAAATTCTCCTCCTCTGGCTAACTCATACTCATCCTTCCAGAATCAACTCAGCTACCACATATTCCTGAGAGGCTTTGCTGACATTCCTACCCTATCTGTCTGAATAGATGCTTCTCCTCTCTGCTCTAGTCTCTTAGCATTCTCAAGCACATTCATCACTCTGTCAACTATTTTCTTTTTTTTTTTTAAAGATTTTATTTATTTATTTGACAGAGAGAGATCACAAGTAGGCAGAGAGGCAGGCAGAGAGAGGAAGGGAAGCAGGCTCCCCGCTGAGCAGAGAGGCCTGAGCAGAGAGCATGATGTGGGGCTCGATCCCAGGACCCTGAGATCATGACCTGAGCCGAAGGCAGAGGCTTTAGCCCACTGAGCCACCCAGGCGCCCCTGTCAACTATTTTCTGATTAATGCTTTCCCCTCCATTAAACGGGTGCCCCTTTGGGGCAAGTCTTATCTTTTATCTCTATATTTCCAGTTCTCTACTCAGTCCCAGGTATACAAGAAGCACCCAATGAATGCTTGTAAAATTAGTCACTGTGTACCGAATGTAATTATTTTCTCTCCCCTTGAAGTGCCTTCAAATTTGGGAGGATGTCTTCATATTTTTTTCTCCCTCCCCTCAGCACAGTGTATACGGTGACAAAAAGCAGCTGCTTAACAAACATTCTGGGTTTTTAAATTTTATTTTTACATTCTGGGTTTTTAAGTAAACCTTAACTCTCATTCCAACACCCAGGAGCTACACTACGCTCTTGCTCCAGATGAGCCTGATGTGTATTACGCAAGAGCTCAAGAGGGAGTCATCCTCTCGCTCCCGAGGGGGTACTGGGTGCGTGGCGCGGTCTGTGTGCCTGCGTGCACGATCGCGCTGCGGGAGGGGTATCCAAGCACTGCTACAGATTCCTGCGGAATGCAGAATACAGTATGGTGGGGAAGGTGTTCAAAAGGGAAGGAGGACTTTCTTATCTGTCCCCATCTCTCCCGCGGCGCCACATTTTCCTTGTCTCTTGCCCAGTCTCACTGAAACTCGTGCGCGACAGCACCGCACTTTTTCTTTCGCTCCGGCCTGGGTAAAAGCTTTCTAGCCCCATTAAACGCATGCGCAGTGGCCTCCCTCACGGCCCCGTCAGTCTCACACCCCGTGACCCCTTCCTAAAACATGCGCACTCTCTTCTCCTCTTTCCTCTCTCGTTGGTTTCCTGCCTATCAGCCTCACCTGTGGGGCTCGTACTCTCTCCGTCCCCGATCCACTCGGGTTCCGGCGGCTGCTGCTTGGGTCCCTTCGGCATCGCGGTGGCAGTTACAGCTACTCTGGAGACGCCGGGCGCTATTTCCGCTTCCGGTAGCGTGGGGTCCCGAAGGGGGCGGGCTCTCTGCTGCTAGCCTGTCCTTCAGCGGTGCACTTGCGCGCCGTGCAGTCATCTCGGGGGCGTGCCTGCGGCGACGGGGCGGGGCCGGCGTCTTAAAACGTCAACAAAGCGCTGACCGCTGTCCGGGAGTCCTGAGCTAGTGACTCCACAACGCTGCGTGACTAAGTACTGAGCATAGTAATTTCGGACTAGTACGGAGGAACAGAGGCATCCTTTTTTTCTTTGTTTTTGTTCTTTATGTGGTTAGGAGCAGAAAGACTCAGTCCATCTACTTAGAAAGAGGCGTGGTGGAAAGACCTCAAGTGTAGAGTTGTAAACGATGAACTGTCGCCTAACAGAGTGTGGTGAAGCTTGGGTTCATTTTTGTTGGGAGTAGGGGGGAGGGACCAACAGTTTTTCTGAGGTACAACTGATACATATAAACTGCACATACAATAAATTGACAGGGAATAAACTGCAAAATGTACACTTGGATCAAAGTTTTGACGTATATACAACCATTAAGCCACCACCACAGTCAAGATTTGGGCTGGCTTCTAACTGTACCACTCTATAGACGTGGGAGTAAGATGCTCCCATAACTCTTTCAGCTCCTGTTCTTCCCTTAAACCATTATAATTATGCTCTTGTCTCTATACCATTATCTGAGTCTATTCTTGCCAAGGCCAACAGACTGGGGGCCAATTCTCTGTCTTTATCTTACTCTCCCAGCAGCATTTGACACACGATAGCTCCCACTTCCTTTGCTTTTTTCAGGGACTGTCCTCTCTGCAGGTTTCCCTTCCATTTCAGTGGCTGCTCTCTTTCTCTCCTTTAAGTTTAAATGTATTGAGGCACATTCTTTGACATTCTTATCTAGACTTATCACCTATGTCTTATGACTTTAAATGCCATCCATAACTGATGAACATCCCCCAAATATCTCTTCTTGACCCCAACTTCTGCCGTAAGCACTAGGCTCACAAATCCAACTGCTTTTTGGACTTCCTCTCTGATATCTCTAATAAATACCTTGAATTATTATATGCAAAACTGAGCTCTTGTTTTCACTCCTTAACCCTATGTCTCTTCCACGTTTCCCATCAAGAAATCACACCACCTCTCATTTAGATACCTGGGCCCAAACTGAAAGGTAGTTCTCTTTTTCCATTTCCCCCTCAGCAGCAAGCCATGTCTACTTCACTTATTCAAAAAATATGTTTACACTACACTCCAAGATATCTCCACAACCCCCTCTAGCCAACCCTTCTCCATCTCCTTGTTGGTTTCATCCTCATTCTTACTTGGCCACCAAATGTCAGCCCTCCTCAAGGCTGTCCTGTGCACTCTCTTCTTCCCACTTGACATTCTCCTCTCAGGTGACTTCAGCAACAGATTCCTCAGAGTTCTATCCCAACCATCACATCTTGAGTAGCCCCCAACCATTATTTTCTACACAGTACCTTATTTATCATTTCCTTTATATCATTAATCACAATCTATGATTATTCAAGTGTTCACGTCCGAGAAAAAGAGCTCCTGACAACTGGGAACTGGCCTGATCCTAACAGATAGGCCATGGTGCTCAGGTTGAACATAACCTCACAGAACACCAATGTCAGAAAAGTTTACCATGACTGTCATGAATTTAAGACAAAGTTCATAATCTTCTCTAAGCACAAAGACAAGGTCACTGTGCAAACACCATAAATATTAAACAGCCTCCCTCTAGGCTAAAATGATGGCTTTCTTTGACCAGCTACACTTTTAGCCATGTTTCATTCCTCCCTCCTTCTAGATGAGATTTATTAAGACATACAATTGTATGGGGTTCCTGGGTGGCTCAATCACTTAAGAATCTGCCTTTGGCTCAGGTCATGATCCCAGCTTTCTGGGATAGAGTCCTGCGCTGGGCTTCCTGCTCAGAGGGAATTCTGCTTCTTCCTCTCCCTCTGCTGTCCCCCCTGCTTGTTCTCTCAAATGAATAAATAAAATCTTTAAAAAATGTGCAATCATAACTGCCCTTACTTTCTGATAGTATCCAATCCAGAACAATTTCCCCCCAAATCACCTAGCACAGATGCTAGTCCTGTCATTCCTAAACCCCCATTAGTGAGATAACCTCTGCAGAATTAATCCATTTTGATGGGTGTGTTCCTGGTGGTCTTTGACTGGAGGGCATTAACACTTTGTCTTATTCTCTATTGCATCCCAAAATTTTAGCAGAGGGGCCAATAAAGGATATTCATTCTGAAAATCCAGTATTTTGCTTAGCACATAGCTGCTTAAATAAAAATTTTTCAAAGCTTCAGTGGCAGCTAGGAAGACTAGTTATTATGGTCAGTGGCATAAAGTTGAAGAGCTGTGTTAGCTTTAAGGAAATTTCCTCCAAGAAAGCTGGTGTCCTCTGCCCTTCCTGGTCCATTTTGAGAATTGGAGCATGGATAAGCTAGCTGTTTCCCAAACCACAAATAGGAGTATCTGACCCTGGTAGTTGTAGAGCTGAAACCTGGGGGGAGGGGTTCTGAGTACCTGAGGTGGTAGCCTGCCTTGGGCTGTCTACCTCTTGAATTTTGAGAAATAAACTTCTATTTTGCTTTAGGATTAACTTTGGTTCCTGTTAAAACTCAGCAAAAAGCTGGTAGACCGGGTCATAGTAGGTACTTAGTATTTAGTGAACGTTTCCATGCTTATGGCTTAACTACCACTTATACTATAAAACTTAGATATGCAAAGCACATTTTTCACTAGTTTTTTTTTTAAAGATTTTATTTATTTATTTGTCAGATAGAGAGCACAGGAGCGAGCACAGGCAGACAGAGTGGCAGGCAGAGGCAGAAGCAGGCTCATCGCTGAGCAAGGAGCCCGATGTGGGACTCAATCCCAGGATGCTGGGATCATGACCTGAGCCGAAGGCAGCCGCTTAACCAACTGAGCCACCCAGGCGTCCCTTCACTAGTTTTAATATGAATACAAAACCTGTATACCCACCTATTTTCTCTCTTCTCAGAGGTCTTAAAAGACAGCTCAGATTCATTCTGAATTCCTAGTATTATCCCTGTATCTTTCCTTTTAAATGGTAGTTATGCAACCCAGAGAAACCTGATACTTTCATTTCGATCTCTTATTTTAAAATGTCTACTTTTCAGGGCGCCTGGGTGGCTCAGTGGGTTAAAGCCTCTGCCTTCGGCTCAGGTCATGATCTCAGGGTCCTGGAATCGAGCCCCACATCAGGCTCTCTGCTCAGCAGGGAGCTTGCTTTCTCCTCTCTCTCTGCCTGCCTCTCCCTACTCTGTCAAATAAATAAATAAAACCTTAAAAAAAATGTCTACTTTTCTCTGGTCTACTACCCAAGTCTATCATAACTCACCTGGACACTACTGAAGTTACTTTGGAAGGCATTTCCAAACCTGGTCAGCTCCAAACATCCATACATCCATATGATCTTGTTGAAAAATGAATCTAATCCATACCAACCTGCCTAAAAACTGTTCAAAGGATTGATAAAAAGACTCAAGGTTGTGTGTTCTGCAAGGTCCTGAGTGGTCTTGCTCTTCTTCCTTCTGCCTCATCTCCTACTCTTCCCATCTCTTGGCGAACACCTTTGCTTGGACTTTGCTCTTCCACAGCTTGTCCTTCAGAGCTTGTCTCAGATGTCACCTTCCCAGTCTCCCTTTATTACATACTCCCTTTGCATCGTCTCACTTTTGACCTTACACATATTCATAAGGTGTGACCTTACACATATTCATTTTTTTGATAAACGTGTCTCCCCTGTAGATTTGAATTCATTGGTTTTAGTTATTTCTAGTGCCTAGTATACTGTCAGGCCCATAGTTATTCTATAAATACTTGTTTAAAGACTGTTTTGTCATCATAACTCCATAATCATCAAACCTACAAACATGGGTAGAATATTAAAAAATTACTCTGTGGATACTTGGCCTTTCCTTTCTCCTCTAATGCCTTACTCTTGAACGTAATGCAGCCTGGTGTGTCTGATGCTTATGGGTTATGGGACCTCACTAGTTCCTTCAAAATGAAAAGAACTCAAGGTTTTTCCTTCTCCAACACCACTGTGTATGAACAAATGGAAGAATAAAGTGACTCCAAAAAGAACACCCTTATCTGCACCTCCAGAGATGACTGGAACACAGGGATTGAAGAAAATGCTTGTTTCCACTGCATTTATTACTAATATAAAAAATGTTAAAAAGAAAAAAAAAATCATTCTCAGTTCTCCAATGGCTCTCATCCTTCCCTCTTGCCCACACAACTCCTGACCCATTTCTTCTGGGCCAGTTCAAAACCAAACCTGTTCACTGTCGTTTTCACAGAAAACAACCAGTGCCAGGGATGTAGGGAAGAAGGTTAGATGAGGGCAACAGTACTGTCCAGGTTCCACCCAAAGGTAGGCCAGGTGGAGATTCACAGAATTCAGACAAAAGGGCTGGTGGCCTCACAATGACGTACTCTAACTCAAGTGGGCTGGAGAGGAAATAGGGTAGCCTGTCAGAGGCTTCAGAGGACATCTCATGGGCTTATGTAAAACCCAGAAAAACCAACACCAGGAGAATGGGGAGACCAGAGAGGCAGTCTTGTGGAAAGTTTCAAATTCTCCCATGTTGGGAGGTGTGGGAAGTCTAGAGGGCACCAAGAGCCTCACTCATTTTGGCAGAAAAACTTACTCTAGTGTTGGGAAGTCACAAAGATGCCACGGACACTGAGAAAGGCTACGTACGAGGGGATGCACAATTTCACAAAGCACAGTGATCACAGACCAGAGCCGTGGGGATCATGCTACTGATGAAGAAACTACAAAATCCAAAAGCAGGGAGAGTGGCCTTTCAGGGAGTAACTCTGCACCAGTCATCAATATTTGACCCCAGGTCAATCTGGTGAGTTTCACAGAGGAACTGGCAACTTTGGGGGAGGGGCTGTCACATAAAAAGGACTTAAAACAAGGAGCTAGAAGAAGGGAATGGTAGGAAACTGCTCCAGGGCTCTCAGGAATCGAAGGCAGTACTGGGGGCTGGGTGGACAGATGCACAAGAAACAGCACCAAAGAGGTTTCCTGTTCAGCAGTCAGTTGGCAACAGGGAAGAGGATCCAGGAGGCAGTTGAAGGGAGCAAAGGTGGGGTTCTGAAGGCGAGTCTCTGGAGGCTGGATCAGAAGAAAGCCCACACACTGGGCACCAGTGATGAAACACAGCTCTGGACCCCAAAATGGGAGGTGGTGGATAGGGGTGGGTGTCACTGAGGGTGGTAGGTGAACAGCCTCACAGTAGCCATAACAGGGCCACAGGGAAATATATGGCCGCTAGGTCAGAGGGCTCCTTCCAGCCTGGATAGGAAGGCACAGTCTCACAGAGGAGGTCCATTGACGCCTGGGTGGTAGAAGGCACAGAGGTCTTCATATCGACAGTGGCCCTTTTTGGCAAAGTGTCGGCAGACAGGGCGGTTGGATTTGTCTGTAAACAAGTCAAAATTGAGCAGTTTAAAATAAAAGAAAGGAAAAAATGTAACAAAAAGCAGAGAAAGAGAGGGCAGTCAGATTTTCTACTCCCTACCACTTCCAGACATTTTAGAATGGTAGTCATTTTCCTGGGAGAAAAACATATTCAGGGCTACTCTTACTTCAAAAGGACAAAGGACAACCAAAAGAGAAGAGTCACAGGAATTTGGGGAGTGATGGGTATTAAATGTTATAGGCATAAGAAAAATGGA
>RCUC01130725.1:0-55914 GCA_003697995.1 Taxidea taxus jeffersonii
GTCCAGTGTGTCATTTAAGACCTTTATTTCCTTGTTGATCTTTTGCTTGGATGATCTGTCCATTTCAGTGAGGGGTGTATTAAAGTCTCCAACTATTATTGTATTCTTGTCAATGTGTTTCTTTGATTTTGTTATTAATTGGTTTATATAGTTGGCTGCTCCCATGTTAGGGGCATAGATATTTAAAATTGTTAGATCTTCTTGTTGGACAGACCCTTTGAGTATGATGAAGTGTCCTTCCTCATCTCTTATTATAGTCTTTGGCTTAAAATCTAATTGATCTGATATAAGGATTGCCACCCCAGCTTTCTTCTGATGTCCATTAGCATGGTAAATTGTTTTCCACCCCCTCACTTTCAATCTGGAGGTGTCTTCAGGTCTAAAATGAGTTTCTTGTAGGCAGCATATGGACGGGTTTTGTTTTTTTATCCATTCTGAAACCCTGTGTCTTTTGATTGGGGCATTTAGCCCATTTACATTCAGGGTAACTATTGAGAGATATGAATTTAGTGCCATTGTATTGCCTGTATGGTGATTGTTACTGTATAATGTCTCTGTTCCTTTCTGGTAATACTTTTAGGGTCTCTCTTTGCTTAGAGGACCCCTTTCAATATTTCCTGTAGAGCTGGTTTGGTGTTTACAAATTCTTTCAGTTTTTGTTTGTCCTGGAAGCTTTTTATCTCTCCTTCTATTTTCAATGATAACCTAGCTGGATAAAGTATTCTTGGCTGCATGTTTTTCTCGTTTAGTGCTCTGAATATATCATGCCAGTTCTTTCTGGCCTGCCAGGTCTCTGTGGATAAGTCTGCTGCCAATCTAATATTTTTACCATTGTACGTTACAGACTTCTTGTCCCGTGCTGCTTTCAGGATTTTCTCTTTGTCGCTAAGACTTGTAAATTTTACTATTAGATGGCGGGGTGTGGGTCGGTTCCTGATTTTGAGAGGTGTTCTCTGCGCCTCCTGGATTTTGATGCTTGTTCCCCTTGCTATATTAGGGAAATTCTCTACAATAATCCTCTCCAGTATACCTTCTGCTCCTATTTCTCTTTCTTCTTCTTCTGGAATCCCAATTATTCTAATGTTGTTTCGTCTTATGGCATCACTTATCTCTCGAATTCTCCCCTCGTGGTCCAGTAGTTGTTTGTCTCTCTTTTGCTCAGCTTCTTTATTCTCTGTCATTTGGTCTTCTATATCACTAATTCTGTCTTCTGCCTCATTTATCTTAGCAGTAAGAGCTTCCATTTTTGATTGCACCTCATTAATAGCTTTTTTTATTTCAACTTGATTAGACTTTAGTTCTTTTATTTCTCCAGAAAGGGTTTTTATTTCTCTACTATTTGACAGTGTTTCTCTAATATCTTCCATGCCTTTTTCGAGCCCAGCTAGAACCTTGAGAATCGTCATCCTGAATTCCAGATCTGACATATTACCAATGTCTGTATTGATCAGGTCCCTAGCCTTCCGTCCTGTCTCCTGCTCTTTTTTTTGTGGCGAGTTTTTCCGCCTTGTCATTTTGTCCAGATAAGAATCCGCTGTTCTCCTTGTTAAGTGAACTTGGTCTTGGCTGGATTTCTTTGATCTTCTGGGGGAGGGGCCTGTTGTAGTGATTCTCAGGTGTCTTTGCCCCAGGCGGAGTTGCACCGCCCTTACCAGGGGCCGGGCTAAGTCATCCTCTCAGGTTCGCTTTCAGGAGCTTTTGTTCCCTGAACGCTTTCCGTCGAGTTCCGGAGGACGGGAATGACAATGGCGGCCTCCCAATCTCCGGTTCAGAGGAGCCGAGAGCTCGGGGCCCCAGTCTTCAGTGTGCCTTCAGAGAAAAGCGTTTAATCCCTCCAGTCTCCCCAGCCCACGTTTGCGCCAGAGACCGCGCGCGCCCGCAGACCGTGCTCGGAGAAAATCCTGCGTCATCAGTCCCGTCTCACTGGCTTCTGGGAGCTCCGAGCTCACCCAGCCTGTGACCAAGCGTCTCTGTATGTGGCAGAGTCCCACCTGGAGTCTCCGAACCCCGTAGATCCCTGAGCTCTCCCGGGTCGGAGTCTCCCCGGATCTTGTGGGGATCCCTCGCACAGAGCACTGGCCCGTGTCACAGAGCACCGGCCCGTGTCACAGACCACGGCTCTAGGAAATCTCGGCTCTGTCTCAGCAGCCGGCTTCCCCGCTCTAATACCTGTGAGCTCTGCGACACTCAGACACCCCCGATCCTTCTGTGACCCCGCGGGACCTGAGTCCACGTTGTCCCCGTGAGGTCTTCACCCCAGTTTAGCCTCTGGAGCGATGTCCCTCCGTGGAGCCGACTTTTAAAAGTCCTGATTTTGTGCTCCGTTGTTCCGCCGCTTGCCAGGAGCCGGGGTCTATCTTCCCGTCGCGTTGGATTCACTTCTCCGCTGGTCCTACCTTTTAGAAAGTGGTCGATTTTCTGTTTCTAGAACTGTTGCTCTTCTTCTCTTCGATCTCCTGTTGGATTTGTAGGTGTTCAGAATGGTTTGATAGGCTATCTAGCTGATCTCCTGCTGGCTGATGTCGTCTCAGCCTCCTACTTCTCCGCCATCTTGACTCCTCCCCTCAAATCCCCAATTATCCATTTTCTTAGTAAACAAAGTCTGTTGCACAAATGAGGAAAAGTAAGGAAAGCTTGCATTCTGTCCTCTTTCAAGACAGAACCAATAAAAATATATAATATGTCAAAATATATTTCTCTTTGCTCTCCATTTTCTGCTTGAGCTAATTCCTAATCCACGTAGAATACGCTAAGCAACATCACGGTAGATTCAAGTAGGATATAATCCTGAAGGTGTTATGAAAACTCACATGACTTTGGGAATTTGAGGACCATACAGGCTCAATACTTGATTTCTCTTCTCCTCATTGATGCTTATTCCCATCATCAAGACGCTGATGAACCCCATGCTTGAGTCAGTCTGAACTTCTCAAACTCTGAACTCGTGATTCTTTTTTTTTTTAAGATTTTTATTTATTTATTTGACAGAGATCACAAGTAGGCAGAGAGAGAGAGGAGGAAGCAGACGGTCTGCAGAGCCGAGAGCCCGATGGCGGGGCTCGATCCCAGGACCCTGGGATCATGACCTGAGCCGAAGGCAGAGGTTTTAACCCACTGAGCCATCCAGGCGCCCCTGAACTCATGATTCTTAATGCCCAACAACTCTACTCACATGTCGAACAGGAATTTTAAACATAACACATCCCAAGTGGAACTCCTGATCTTCCCTTTTCAAACCGTCCCTTCTGCAATTTTCCTCAGAGAATACCAAGTTCATCCTTGTATTAACTAAAGCCCCAAATCCTGAGTTGTCCCTCTTTCTCAGTCTACATCTAATCCATAAGCAAATCCTGTTGCCTCGACCTTCAAAAACTACTCCAAGTCCGACTACATTTCACCATCAGTACTGCTAATGCTCTGGGACAAGCCAGCATCATCTTGCATCCAAATTAACTGTGAACGTTTTCTCTGGTCCTCCTGCCCATCCTCCTTGACTCCTTCCTTCCCTCCATCCGTTATTATTTACCCAAATGCACCCCAAACTTCTCTTCCCCTTGATCACTCTCTCCATAAACACTCGGCAACTTGCTGCTGCTTTAGCATGCCGGGACACTAGCTAGCGTCACAGGATCTTTGCACCTGACTCGATTTTTCTCCCAACCATGCTCTTCCCTCCCATAGTATGGGGTTCCTTTTCTTGTACCCTTCAGAATTGGCTTTCTCACTGAGGCTGTTCCTGACTGCTCCCTTACCTCTCACTCTGTGCTGTTCCCATTTCCTGCTTTTGTGTATTTCTTCCATGGCACTTATCAGACCTTTTGACATACTATATATTTTGCTTTTTTTTTAATTGCATTCTTTCCTACTAGAATGTAAGTTCCCCATAGCCATGTGTTGTTGTTGTTTTGTCTTTTTTGTTCTCATTTTTATACCCCAGTGCCAGGAGTGGAGCTGGGCACTAAGAAAGTACTCAGTAAACATCTGAGTGAGTAAGTGGATAATTAAGTATGGGAACAAATAAAGAAAGGAAGGAAGGAAGACAGTAGGGATGAATGAATCAAGAGCTCCCTGCTATAAATTAAATATCCATCCTGGCCTCTTTATGGTAAGAACAGGGGCTGACGGTTTTAACAGTGAAGTAGTCCCTCTAAAACACTCTGACTTCCATGAGAATATGTTGCTAAAGTGATCTTCGTCTGAATGCATTTTCTTATCAACTAAGGAATGAGCATCTGAGCATCACCTAAATCACAGAACTGACAGAAGGCAGGACAGGAAGTGACAATAGAAGGAATTTTAAAGCAGATCTTCCAGGATCCACCAAGCAACCTCTCTGCGGCTTTCACCACACTCTTGTCTCTCTCCGCTCCCGGAGCCCAGCCCTGTGCCCCCAGCACGAACACACGGCTGAACTGGGAGAGGGGCGCGCTGTAAACAGCAGTGCCGGTCGCCAGCCAGCAGACTGGGGCCGTCGTTATGAAGCATGGAGGACAAAAATCATGTGCCATTTTCTCCAGCTTAAGCCACTGATACAGTTACTCACATTGGAGAGTTCTTAGGAAGCACAGCACAGGGCTTCAGAGCACAGACTGTGCAACCAGACCACCTGTGATTAACGTTCCCTCGCCTCTCCGTCTCAGACTCTCATGCCCGAGGCGGGGATAATGACATTGCCTACCTCACAGACTGAGCACAAACCCTACCGCAACGACTTGATGTGCCGCTGTTATCATCATTATGTGCTCTTATCATCGCTGGCAGCCAGCATACAACCGGAAACGCAGCCACAAATCTCAAACATGCAGATGATACTTGGGACGTCGCATGCAATTTCGACTTCTCTTCACAACCATTTAATTCTAAGGGCTTCATACTGTCAGTGACCATAAAGAATCCTCCTCCTAAATCCCACCATCTCCTTGAGGCTGCAAATATTCCACAGTGGCTCAAAGGAGGGGAAAATCGTGCTTTACAACCCATCATGGAAGTGACGGCCTGTATGGGGATCTGGGAATTGCATATTTTTTTCATTGCAAGGCCTTCTGTACTATTTGATTTCTCTCTCTCTCTCTCTCTTTTAAGATTTTATGTATTTGACAGAGAGAGACTGTGAGAGAGAGGGAACACAAGCAGGGGGAGTAAGAGAGGGAAAAGGGGCTCGATCCCAGGACCCCGGGATCGTGAGCTGAGCCTAAGGCAGGCACTTAACGACTGAGCCCCCCAGGTGCCCCGCTTTGATTTCTTAATCACATGTAAATAATCATTGATCGAAACAGTTTTAATAAATTCTACAACAAATTCAGAGGCATTTGGCTGAAAACTGCCACTGGGGAAGTAGAGATCTTACTGTACTCGTGTTTGACCGTGAGTAAAGAGGTACGTTACCAGCATGAGGTATCATCACTGCCGTCATGCTCAAAGATAACGTGCCATTACGTAACATTTTAAGCCATTTTATCAGATGTCTCAGCACACAGGGCTGGTTATATTTCTGATCATATTTCTAGAATGTACCTAGTAGGAATAGGACACAGGTGGCTCCTGAGGGAAATGTGGAAACTGCCAAGCACTCCTTTCTGTCCTCATCTCTAGTACTCTCAGATCCTCACTTCACCTGAAAGGATAAAGAAAACCAGAAAGCATCCTGAAGGCGGCTACTTTGGGGTGCTGAAAACGCACTTGTCGAAACACCCAGAATTTTAAAGCAGTTTTAAAATACACACAGGATTCTAGTTATCAAATGGGCTTTCCACGGCCCCCCATCCTCACCCAAATAATGTTCTGAGTCCCCACCCCTCTCAAGGATCGCAAGAGAGGAATATTGTTGCAAAAACTGCACCTTCAACACACAGGGGGACGAGGGCCAAAGCTGGTGTGATTGGTGACGCACTCACACCAAGTCTCTGTGCTCAAATTTGGGCCGCAGCTTCACACACGCCCCATTTGGTCCTGGGCAATTCCTTTAACAATCCCCCGATGATACAGCGTTGTAGGGGCAAACGTCCCGAGCCGAGCTGCAGTGGGCAGCATCTCCAGGCCTCCCAGAGCATACAGGGGAGAGCGGGTAGGGGTGGAGGGGGAGGGTACGGGGCAACAAAATAACCACGCAAACACCTGATACATAATCAGATACTAAGTCCAATGAAGGAAAGAATATCCACGCCCCAAGCTCACAGTTTCAGAACAGCCTAACTGTGTTTCTCCTTCTCATAAAAGCATAATCAAAAAGCCCAACTGTGGAACAACGTCATAAAAAAATATAAGCTAAGTTCAACCCAGTTTTTTTCTGAGCCTGTAATGAAAGATTTATAATAATTCATTTTCCCTTGATTTAATCATCTATGTGTGACTTAAAATGATTTAGGAGGTCTTTCTTTTTCTAAGAAACTCTAGGTAATGAGTTTATATTTTAAATTAAAACATATTCTGATATTAAATTTCTAAAAGTAGGTTTTAATGAAAGTGAACCTATCTCACATGCGCTTTTCTCCACGACAAGGCTACAATTGATGAAAAGTTTACAGAGCCCACTGGATGGAGCCCACTTTCTTCTCAAATTTCTAATTCTAAGTGACTTTACATCTCAATGAAAACCATTCACTAAACCTCCCAACAGCATTTACTAGATTTTTAATGTCTCAATAAATATAATAAACAGGTCTTAAAACTCCATATCCCATGTGAAGAAAACACTTAAAATGAAGGTTAAAAAAAGCGGGGGCATGAAGCAATTTCTAAGTGAGCCTTGTAAACTTGAGTTTCATAAAGAAACCAGACACTGGAAAACCTACTAGGAAACACTAACACTGCCCACCCTAAACCCAATTTTTGAGAATATTACAAAAATAAATAAATGGTTATGGATAAACTTTCTTATGGTAATTAATAGGCAAGTGGAAAAGCTTGTGTCTCCGAGAATGAAACCAGAAATACTACAAAAAGAACCAGAAGTTTGTAATCTACAACTTGTTTGGTAGAAAGTTCCATAAGAAAAACACGGTCCGGTGGCAGCCCAGCAGGAGAGTTCTGCTATGTGCAGGCTATGAAAATACGCAGCAAGAGTCACCATAAGTTCCCACAGTTCAAAAGGGTATTTCCAGATGTTTAAAGAAGTGTTTTTAATACTTCATATGCAGAGCTGGAAAGTAGTTTCTCAGTTCAACAAGATGTCCAACGGAAACGGAAGCCTCTGTCCCTGTCTCCACTCCTACTCTTGGTCCTTACAAGACTCGCTGTAACTACCAAAGCCAAGCTACACCCCCCCCGGGCCCGCCACCCCCACGAGCCACCCAGACCCAACAGCGGTACCTGTGGACTACGGCGAGCACACAGTGCCCAGACACGGTAGTTAAGAAACCACACAGTTAGGGGAGACCCGCCCCCGCCAACCTTTCAAATCTCTAAAACAAACTGCTCTCTTTGCAGATAAAGGACAGCCCAAGGATGGGTTCATGCTCAACTTCTAAGAGCTACTCATATAAATAATCCTCATATTTATCTCCATCCAGAAAATAGAGATGGGCACAGCCCCGTAATAACTCATCATTTCAGGAAGACTGACAGAAAACCCAAGATCTGCAACAATCTTCTTTGCCTCAGTTACAGGCCCCTTGAACGTGGACTCCCACGTGCCCCCTCTCGTCTAGCTCTCCGAGGCCATCAGGAGCAGCTTCTGCGTTGCGCCCCCCGGTTTTCTGCTGGTAAGGCTTGCAGCACAACCCGCTCACAGCAACGGAAGGAGGATGCGTAACCTTCCCGTACTCTCCTCACTGGTTGGCCAGCCTTGGAGTTTCAGGAACCTCCAAAGCCTATTAACACAACGTGTTTCCTAAGAAATGCAGAAATGCGAGGACACGGAATGAATATTGGCTATTTACTCTGCGTGTGTGTTTGCGTGCACGCGTTTACAGGAAATAACTCATTTAACTCATTTCACAGGAAATAACTCATTTAACCCTTTCTACTAATGAGATATGAAGAACATGGCCCGGGTTCTCACTCAGCTAACCCGCAGCAGAAGTGGGATTGCACTCTCTCTCTCTCTCTCAGCTGGTGTCACTAACAAATCTCACAGACTGGGTGGTTTGAACTCTCACAGTTCTGCATGCTGGAACTTGTAAGGACCCTTTTCTTAGTGTGCACAGCCTGTGCCTCTGCTCTTCTTCTTGAAGGATGTTACTTATCTTATCATGGGAGCCACCCTTGTGAGCTCCTATAAACCTGATTATCCCCCAAAGGCTCCCCGGGGTCAGCACAATCCCACTGGGGATTAGGGCTTTCAACAGACAAATCTGGGGTTTAGGGGGAGACAAACGTTCTGCCCCAAATAAAATCCGAGCAGCATGGCTCTGGAGTCAGGCTCTCTTAATCAACGCTAGTCGGCACTTAAAAAAATAAACGGAAAAGCCAGGAAGTATAGACAAAAGGAAAAAAGAAATATAATTAGAGGGGCGCCTGGGTGGCTCAGTCATTAAGTGTCTGCCTTCAGCTCAGGTCATGATCCCAGAGTCCTGGGATCGAGCCCCACATGGGGCTTCCTGCTTGGTGGGAAGCCGCATCTCCCTCTCCCATTCCCCCTCTGTCACCGTGTCTCTCTCTGTCAAATAAATAACATCTTTTTTAAAAAAAGGAAAGAAAAGAAATATGCATAGAGCATGAGTACAAGATGAAAGCAAGCATCCCCAAGGGCTTTACTAGGGTGTACATTCCTATAAACTCTGAGCATCAGTCACCTAGAAAAAAGGCACGGAAAGTCCCATGCCCTATGTGTCACAAACTTTTTACAAGTAATCCCAACTTGCTTTTGTTCATGATAAGCTGAGCCCAATATGCATTTTCGCTAACAAATTTGTTTATCTTTGGTTCAATCAAGAACCAGCAACTCCATTAATTAATAATTCTTTTTTAAAATCATCTTCCTCCTTTAATTCATAGCTGTAAAAAAGGTCCCCTTTACTCTCTAAGGAACAGAGTCAATGAGCAAACTGGGGAATTTGCATGAAATGACAAAAGAATAAATGAAATTTGCTAAACATATTTTCCAGTGCTTTAGTAACTCAAAAAGCCAAAGCAACTGGAGGCCAGAAGTATTGTGCCTTCCAGCCAATTTCTCTTTTTGCATATGTTGCATATTCTCATTTTATTAGGAAAACTCAGGTCCTCATTCTGAAACAAGCTAGTACACTGTGGAGGGCTGTGAACTGGAAGCCGGAGGAACTGGACACCCACTCCAGCTCTACTAAGGGGAAGCCCCAGGCAGGTGGAATGTGTAAGCCTCCATGCCCTGCGCTGCGTAACGAAAATCAACCCCTTCTTCTGGCCACTTTACACAGCTACAGGCTGACCGCATTCTATCGCGTGTTTTGCTTTACTGACTTGGCACATACTTCGTTTTTTGTTTTTTTTTTGTTGTTTTTTACAAATTAAAGGTTTGGGGCAACTTGCTTCAGGCAAGTCTGTGGGCACCACTTTTCCAAAAGCATTTGCTCACTTTGTGTCACTGGGTCACATCTTAGAGATTCTCGCAATACTTCAAACTTTTTCATTATTATTATACTTATTACGGTGATCTGTGCTCAGTGATTACGACCCACGGAAAACTCAGATGATGGTTAGCATTTTTTAGCCATAATGTATTTCCTAATTAAGGTATACGATGAGGGAGCAGAGGGCTGGCTGAAGACCAAGCAGTTGGCCCCCTGCAACCTCCCCCCACCCCGACTCCTGAGTGGGACACGTGTGACATTCTTCCAGGAAGCTCCCAACTAAATGTTAATACCTTGCAAGAAGGAAAAACAACTTGAACTTGAAAATGGTGAGAACTCTGCTATTGAAGGCCAGCCTCTCTAGCATATGAAAGTTATTTTGAAACCTCCCTTTTCCTTACTTCCCCCAACTTTGGAGTATATAATCAGCTGCTCCTCAAGACCCCAGTGCAGCTGCTCTTTCTGCCCACGGGTCCTGTCCCGTGTTTTAATAAACCACCATTTTGCACCAAAGACATCTCTAGAATTCTTTCTTGAGCCTCAGCTCAGTATCTCATCTCACTGAACCTCACTCACCTATATTCAGAAACCATATCAGTATATTCACAATTTTTTTAAACACGATGCTACTGTGCACTTAATACTATAGTATAGTGTAAATTTTATTTGCACTGGATACCAAAACCTTCATTTAACTCAGTTTATTTTGATATTCGCCTTACTGTAGTAGTCTGGAACCAAACCCACAATATATCTGTGATATGCCTGTATTGGCAAATAATAGAAGGAAGGGGGTTGGGGGAGAGGTAAAAATTCAAGCCAATATTCAAGCCTGTGTGTACTGTTCACCACAAGCAACTCTCTTTTTAAATACCTACCAATCTACGTGATTTCTTCCTACACAGTTATTAGGACAAGGCAGACTTCACTGGAATTTCTGATTTTTTGCTTAAAGATTTACTTATTTGAGAGAGAGGCAGAAAGCATGAGCAGGAAGGGCAGAGGGAGAGGGAAAGAGAATCTCAGGCTGACTCTGGGATAGGCACAGACTGCAACACAGGGCTTGATCTCACAACCCTGAGATCAGGACCTGAGCAGAAACCAAGAGTGGGATGCTTAACCGCCTGGGGCACCCAGACGCTCCTGGAATGTCTGATTTAAACCTAAAAGCAGGTCATTGTCCTTGTAAGGTATCCTTAGCTGCATTTTTAAAAAAGCATTTGAACAACCAGTCATTAGGCTTAGAGACTAACAAATAAAAATAACCATGATTGGGGCACCTGGGTGGCTCAGTGGGTTAAGCCTCTGCCTTCAGCTCAGGTCATGATCTCAGGGCCCTGGGATCGAGCCCCTCATCCGGCTCTCTGCTCAGCAGGGAGCCGGCTTCCTCCTCTCTCTCTCTGCCTGCCTCTCTGCCTACTTGTGATCTCCCTCTTTGTCAAATAAATAAATAAATAAATAATAAAAATAAATAAATAAATAGCCATGATTTTATTGACCAGGTAGTTTACATAATTATCTTATTTGATGTCAAGACACATGATTTTCACAAATCATGATTAAAAAGGATAGAAATTTCAACAAGGACCTAATTTAGTACTTGTTGCCCATGGGTTCACCATACTAGTTGGCTTTAGATAGGAGACATTAAAAGGAAGAAAGGACGGGGGCGCCTGGGTGGCTCAGTCATTAAGTGTCTGCCTTCGGATCAGGTCATGATCCCAGAGTCCTGGGATGGGGCCCCACATCGGGCTCCCTGCTCAGCCAGAGGCTTGCTTCTCCCTCTCCCACTCCCCTGGTTTGTGCTCCTTCTCTCACTGTCTTGTCTATCAAATAAATAAATAAAAATCGTTAAAAAAAGGGGGTGGGGAATGAGGGCCAAGATGTATGGGTGGCTCAGTTGGTTAATTGTCTCTCTTTGGCTGGGGACATGATCCCAGAGTCCTGGGATCTGTCCTGCATTGGGTCCCTGCTCAGCAGGGAGCCTGCTTCTCCCTTTGCCTGCCACCTCCCCTGTTGGTGCTCTCTCTCTCTCTCCAACAAATAAACAAAATCTTTAAAAAAAAAAAAAAAAAGGCAAGAGAAGACAGGAATGAGGACCTTCAATACTTTGGGAAGAACAGTCCTGGAAGGTTAGCAAAACTTACTTCTATGGATGAGATCATCAAATACAACTGAAATATCTCTTGCTACAATATCTTTAATCTATTTGAGAACATGTACACCAAGGGAATGTAATAATGTATATAAGCCAGTTAAAGCTTCAACTTAAGGACCAGTCGGATTTCCAATACCCATACTTCAGGGACGGTGGACCAGCACTATGTAGGAAAGGACATACTTCCTCAATGGCTTTCACGAGTGTTCTGTAGTTGTCTGAGTACAGATCCCTTGCCTCTTTGGTTAGGTTTATTCCTCGGTATCTTATGGTTTTGGGTACAACTGTAAATGGGATTGATTCCTTAATTTCTCTTTCCTCTGCCTCTTTATTGGTGTATAGAAATGCAACTGATTTCTGTACCTTGCTTTTATATCCTGCCACATTGCTGAATTCCTGATCATAGATAGGGAAAACTGAATGGGAGGTCATCAGAGAGGGAGCAAAACCATGAGAGACTCTGGACTCTGGAAAAGCAACTGAGCGTTGCTGGAGGGGAGGTGGGTGGGGGTATGGGCATTAAGGAGGACATGTGATCTGATGAGCACTGGGTGTTCTCCGCGACTGATGAGTCACTGACCTCTACCTCTGAAACTAATGACATACTATATGTCGCCCAATTGTATTTAGTTAACCTATAATGTATTATTTGTTTCAGGGATACAGGTCTGGGATTCCTCAGTCTTACACACGTCACAGCACTCGTCATAGCACACACCCTCCCCAGTGTCCATCCCCCAGCCACCCCATCCCTCCCACCCATAACTGAATTTAAATTACAGAACAAGAAAAGCCATACTTCAGAGGCAGATATTACAAGTTACTAGATCAGTACCCGAGGCTTTGCTAATTAGCATTCTGATATGTGAAGTGGACATTTACTGGTGGAAGTAAAAACATACGAGACGTGGATTAGCTAAAATCTCCTAGAGAGACCCCACTCCACCCCTGTCCAGAGACAGAGCATGAAAACTAAGCGGAGTTTATAGCCTGGATCTTTCAGGACGCTGCCGGAGGCTTTAGTCCCTGACTGGTCGTGGGTCCAGCTGCGCGCTGAGTTAGACTCCTAGTTCCCCGCGACAGATTATAAGGTGACGGATTTCCTACCTCTGTGATGTGTTTGTATCAAACGAACAAACCTTTCAGACAAGGTTTGATGAGAGCAGCAAAAGGACAGAGAGCTAGATACCCTCAGGTTTACCAAGCAGGCTTTTCAACCTGTTTAATTTCCTGGCCAATAAATAGCTGTATTACAAATATACATATACATATACATATACATATATATGTGTGTTGTATATATGGAGAATTACATAAGCAACTTGTTTCCATTTGATCTGATAGTAGAGTTCCTCTGCACACCGTGTACCTGCAAACTCTCCACTTTGCACTTGCTGCCCAGGCAATGTGAGTCCCAGCGCCCCCTTCCACTCTCAAAGGTACCACAGTTTGTATGATAAGTTACATGAATATTCTACCTACTAGTGAGACCACAGGGGATAAAACTGAGCCTTATGAAATTTCAAAGTGCCCTGCAGCTACTATTTCCTACCAAAATGGTCCTGGAACTGTGACTACCACACTGACTCCCAAAATACGGATGGAATGCTGTATGTACACCTCCGTCTCTTTTCACAAAACTCAGCTCCAAAGCTGTAGGGTAACTCCCATCATGAAAATAACAGGCTAGGTGGTGTGAATCGATCCTCCCACTGAGAGTGATTTAAAATGTGGGATAAAATATATTTATCAAATATCTGAAAAAGCATCAAGGAGCAGCCAAGAGAGGAAACACCAGGCTAAAGAAGAGAGAATGCAGGAAAACAAGCCAGTTCAGAAACTGCTTAAGGCCTATCCCAAGGAATCCCAACTTTCTGTTGACAGCCTGAAGAGCCCAAAGGCCAAACATTAAAGCTCAAGGCCACCCAAAGTAGAGATACTAGACTTCCATGACAGTAAAGCAAAACTGGAAGGGCTACACACCCAGGGGAACCAGTTCAGGCTGGGGAGGAGAAGTAGGCAATGCCCCAGGGAATCCCGAGAGCCTGATTTTAGGAGAGCCTAAAGCCATATGGACCCTAAGCTCTAGCACACAGGTACATCATTTCTGCAAAGCACCTTCATCCTTGACTTTAAATTCTTCTAAACCACTGGAGTATTTTTGTTTTGTTTTTCCAGAGGGGCATACCACAGTTTCACCCTTCCCGTTGGAAAACTGGGATGATTTACAGGACAGTTTAGAAGTTACCAGAGACATTTACAACTATGTTAGAGCCGCTCAGGTCTTCCCTGTAACCTTGTGTGCGTGGGCCTGCCTCGCCCATACTGCCACGTGAGTAAACTCAGTCAAGAACCCATCCTTTCTTCCCTCTCCGTCCTGTGACTCTGTGTGACACTGAGGACTCCACATGTGCTATTGTAGAAAATAACCTTTGAGTCTGAGCAGGGTGTGGTGTTCCGCGGATATAGTGGCAAGACCACAGTTAGACTCCTGGCACCTCCAGTCCAAACCTTCCACACTAATTATTCTAGCGCAGAACTTTCAAAATAGAAACATTACAAAGGAAGCCCAACCCTAGCCTTTTCTGGAATTTTGGTGAGGGAAAAGAGAAAAAGAGGGGGAAAAAATTCCTGCTGTTTTACAATGTCGCACATACTTTGTTTTCAAGCCACCAAGGTTGGTTGTAGACAAAGCGCCATCTTGGAAAAGCAGCTCCCATGAATGAAAAGAACAGGCCCCGAGGGCGGAGAAGCCTGGGCCCCAGTTTAGTCTGTCCCAAGAAGGGGCTCCGTGACCTCGGAAGATAAACCTAACCACCAAAAGGTCTCCGTTTGCTCCTCCAGAAGATGATACCGGGGGTCTGGATGAAGGCTGTGGCGGCTTCTCCAACCAAAAGCAATGACGTTTATCCTTCTGTGGATTTCTCCGTGGAGGCCTATCCTGATAGAAGTCAAGTTTATTCTAGAGGCCCCAAGTGAGTCACACGCGTAAATCGCGGTTCCAGACAACGTGCTGAGACAGACAGGACTTACTCACTGCCAGGCATCCCACTTGCTCCTTCAGACTTAAACTCAAAGGCGGCTGTGTTTTTAGAAAACCATGTACAGGGTCTCAAAGTGACTCAAGCAATCACTTCGCATCCTAATAGGATAAAGTTTACGCATAATTCTGTGTGACCCTCAACTACTGACGTTCACGCCGTGTTACTGTTAGCATTGCATGTTAAGCTAGCAAATTTTCAATGAACTCTCCCTGGCTTTACCACAGACACAGATGTTAGGAGGACTCCTTTGCTCATAAGGTTCTCATTATTAACTCAACCCGGGCTGAATATTTGACTGAAGGAAAGGACCATATCATTATTTTCAGATTTCATTCTATGACTTAACTGGGCTACATCTGCCAGCTTTAGAAACGCCAAGTACTTCTTGGCGCCAGCCCTGGCGTCCTGTTCTGTGACTACTCCCCCCAGTGCTTCAGTTGGAGGAAGTCTCCTCCCCATCAAAACAGTTTAATAAAAACTTAAATTATGATTAAGAGTTACTCATCAATTGACAGAGCATACCAGGCCTGTGCTATTTATGAATTAATCCTCACAATATTTTAAGGCTAACAAATAGAATCCACATTCACACAGGGGTGAGCTAGAAAGCCCGTTAAATGTTTTCACGATTTACAAAGTCTGTGTTGTGCTTGAAACCATATTTCTTTAATAGGTAAACTGGCATTCCACTGGATAATTCAATCTGCTTTAAATCTACTCTAAGGCTCCGAACAGCTTATGGGGAGTTCCGAATATATTTCCTCTCTGCACCTTTGGGAAATATCTCTCAGCATAAATGTGATAGGAAGCTATGGCACAGGAACGCCTGTCAGTTACAGGGTAGATTTCAAGTCCTTCAAATACTGATACTAAAACCACTTAGAAAATGTTAAAATCAGCCCAACTCTAAACATAGAGAATATATTATAAGCCTGGTTAAAGACAGAAATTAAAACAACAACATGAAAGTAATAACAAAAGGTCCTGATACGACTGCTTCTCTGGGTCTGCACCACCAACAGTAACATAAGTGGGCAAGCAGCATTTGAAACTATCTTTGATGGTTGTTAGAAAAAATAATTCAATTCTTCTAGGCATAGAAAAGCCCAGGGGTTTACATATAGTAAATAACTAAAGAGTTATTCAAATCAACTATTTGAATAATAGTTATTCCATTATTATTCAGTTATTAAATAACTAATTAATAGTGATTCCATTATTATTCAGTTACTAAATAACTGAGTTAATGTTATCCAAATTCAAATATCCAGGTAACGGAAAGAAGAGGGACATTTTTCCACCCTAAGAAGTTATACATAATAAATGTGCTTTTGTGATTCCTTCCGCATCTCATTGCATCTCGGAACAGGAAGACTAAGAGAACAAGCCCCTCACTTGCCCAACACTTTACAGACGGCCGCCACAAACCATCATTCAGCCTCTTGAACGCTTGACTTTTCATCTAGTTGCTACACGTGGCAATCCAGTCTACTACTCAACGTCTCTAATCCTAAAAACATTCTTAAAATAGTAACAATCAAAACAAGCATCCGTGTGACTCCTACCCTGGTGGAAACCAATCTGTTAGAACATTCATGTTGGCTCATCGAACACCGACGATCCAAGTTTCCATGGACTTCTCCCTGCAGCACACTCTCTTCAGGTATGCTGAAGAGTCCTGTTTTTCAGTCACTCTTTGAACATGGCATCCAGAACTACATACCTCAGATATAGTCTAATTAGCTACAGAGCACAGTGGGACCAATATTTCGGATGAATTAAAAGTGAAATATTTATTAACACAGACTAACTATGTCCTGTGGGCATTAGGCTTTTAGCAAAACACAGCAACATTAAAGTCAAGTTACTGGTCACCCCTCCAAAAACGATCATCGCGGTAGCGTTTACAGAAACACACGAATCTCAAAAACTCTAAAATAACTTTAACTCCAAACCGCACAACCTTCAGCCCAAATTTAGGTTATTCGAAAGCTCAATTTTCATTTTTCTACTCACCATGTTGTATATCTTTCATATCTAAATGAAGGCTAGACATTAATATTCCAACTGCTTGTGATCTTTTGTTGCTTAATAACTTGACCACCTGTCCAAAGAAAGGAAAAAAGGAAAATGTTCATTTGTGATATGCTCGATACCTAAATGAACACCATACAGCTTAAAGTCCAATATTCAAAACTGATCTGAAAAGAACTTTTGTGTTTTATGTCTTCCATCTTCAAAATCTACTGTCTTCACCCCTTAGCCTCAATGGCAAGCTTTTTACCAGTCTTTCGAGGGACTGTCAGTGAGTAAAATTTCTAATAGTTTAGGAAAGTACTTTGGTCTCTATGTAATAACAATTACACATTTGATAACTTGTAGCCTGAGATTTTAAAAGTGCCCTCCCCCCTTTTTTTGGGCACAGAAGGCCTTTATATTTTTTTTCCATTTTATTTCTTTTCAGTGTTCCAAAATTCATTGTTTATGCACCACACTCAGGGCTCCATGTAATACGTGCCCTCCTTACTACCCACCACCAGGCTCACCCAACCCCCTTCCCCTCTCCCCTCCAAAACCCTCGGTTTGTTTCTCAGAGTCCTTTTCATGATGGTGGGCCTTAAAACTCTGGCCAGCAGGTGAAAGGTAAAGTCTACACCCAGGGCATCTGTTACATCTGAGCACAAAGCGGAAAACGTGCTTTGATTCTGGTCCTTCAGAAAGCTGTTTACCTGGCAGTCCCTCTCATTCTGCTGACATGCATTCTCCCTCTCATTCTGCATATGGCCGAAATTTTGTGGGGAACTTTCCAACTAATCAATAGAGGAAAACAAGAAGCAAACTCAAAGGGTTACGTCTGTTCCATCTCAAATCTGGTTTTCCAGAGAGTCCTAAAGAGTCAGTCAATCCACACACCCCACAAGATGTTTTCCTAAAATAGAGGTAGGCATCCTGCTATTGGACATACACACTTAAACTATGTTTTCCAGACGCTGACACAGCACCGATAGATCCTGCTTATGAAACCATTATCGCAGGTCCTGAAGGGCAGCAAGTTCTATCTATTGTCATGGTTTTGTTGTAAGTCTGCTTTGAAAAAACACCAGAGGAAAAGGGGGAAAAAAGATTACAGTCAGATTATCAGAAGTGACAGCTGCCCGAATATCTATCACATTTGTTGACCTTGTCTTTCTTTTTTGTTTAGGTTGGGCCAATCAGTAAACTAATAAAATAATCTTGCCCAGCTGTCACACTAAGTCCGAGTAGAACAATATTCTTTTTTTTTAAAGATTTTATTTATTTATTTGATAGACAGAGATCATAAGTAGGCAGAGCAGCAGGCAGAAGTGGGGGGGAAGCAGGCTCCCTGCTGAGCAGAGAGCCCGATGCGGGGCTCGATCCCAGGACCCTGAGATCATGACCTGAGCCGAAGGCAGAGGCTTAACCCACTGAGCCACCCAGGTGCCCCTAGAACAATATTCTTAATAGCAGTAATAGCATTCTTGGTTCCCCAGCCGGGATGAGGGGGGAGAATAAAACAAACACCTTCAGAAGGACCAACCACAAACTCCTCCACACGCATTTCTGCAAGCTTCTCGTAGAAAAGAATGATACCCCACAAGGGACTGTGCTTCCTCAAAAGAAGGTTTATGTGTACACACACACGCGCGCGTGTATAAATTTTGATTAACTTGCTCTTTAAACATTTTATTAAAGCTCAGCTAAAATATTAGAACTTTAAAAAAATATATTAGAACTTAAATATGAATCCATTCATACCCCAAGGATTTCTATCAATACTGTTCTCTTCTTCAGAAGTGCATAGAAACTTATTACCAGAAAAACAAAAGGCATGTATTCTGTCCTCAGAAACACTTTCTAGGGGACCATGGGTGGCTCAGTGAGTTAAGCCTCTGCCTTCAGCTCGGGTCATGATCTCTGAGTCCTGAGATCGAGCCCCGGGTTGGGCTCCCTGCTCAGCGGGGAGCCTGCTTCCCCCCCTCTCTCTGCCTGCCTGTCTACTTGTGATCTCTGTCTGTCAAATAAATAAATAAAATCTTTAAAAAAAAAAAAAAAGAAAGAAACACTTTGTAACTTCAGGTAGGACCCACCTCTGGGTCCCATCCATGATGCTCTGACAAAACTGAATGGATCTGCGTCCATACGTCAGGAGACCATTCTGCAGTACTGACGGGCTGATCACACCCTCCCACACACTCCTGATTCCACAGCTCCTGGAAGCCCTTCTCAGGTCTCTTCAAGGTGAATTATTCTGATCTCACCTTAAACACAGGCATCTTTCAGAGTTCTGTTCTCAGCACTTTATTTTGTTCACTTTATGATCTATAATTTCTCCTCTACAGACATACATGCCAGCACTTATAAATTAATTCTTGTAACTGTATCTTCAGCTGAACAGTATCCTACTTTCCTAACAGATATCTGCACGTAAATCTCTACTGGTTATGTCTAAAACCAACCTCGTCATCAGGTCCACCCCAAAACCTATCCATCTTCTCCTCTTTTTCCATGTGCTGAAATAATCGCACCACCATTTTCCACTCACCTACTAAAGTCAGAAATCTAGAAATCAGCCTAGACTCTTAATCCACTTCATCTGAATACTGTGGTCTGCTGACAAGTCCTGTCAATTAGAACTCCTTCAAATTTTTGGAACCCACCCTTCCTCTTCAACTCTGTTGTCAGAGTTTATTTCTATGTTTTATCTTACGGAGATCAATGGGAAATTTTTCCAAGTAGCCTCCCAAATCTAGTGCAGTAGCTCTCAAAGTGTGCACCCTGGACCAGCGGGCATGATCATCACCTGGCACTTATGAAAAATGCAAAATCTTGGGCCCTGTCACAAACCTAGTAACCAGAAAGTGTGGGCGTCAGATTTTTCCTCAATCTGCACTTCAAAAAACCTTTTAAGTGACTCTAGAATCATTGATGACTCTCATTGCTTCTGTCCATTCTCCAAACTGATACCCAAGTACCATCTCTAAGACTGTGATATTTGCACGTCCTTCTTCGCTCGTTAAACTTGAGTGGCTCATATTTACATGTTAGTGTTTTATTTATTTTTTATTTTTTTTAAAGATTTTATTTATTTGACACAGAGAGAGAGATCACAAGTAGGCAGAGAGGCAGGCAGAGAGAGGGGGGGAAGCAGGTTCCCAGCTGAGCAGAGAGCCCGATGCAGGGCTTGATCTCAGGATCCTGGGATCATGACCTGAGCCAATGGTAGAGGCTTAACCCACTGAGCCACCAAGGCGCCCCTACATGTTAATGTTTTAAAAGGTTGTACAGATTTCCAGTCCATGGCCATGGACTATCTTTCCATTTGTTTGTGTCATCTTCAATTTCTTTCATCAATTTGTTATCGTTCTCACAATATAGATTGGAAGAATTAATATTATTAAAATGTCTGTACTACCCAAAGAAATCTACAGATTCAATACAATCCCAATCAACATACCAATAGAATTTTTCACAGAACTAGAACAAATAGTCCTAAAATTAGTATGGAACCACAAAAGACCGTGAGTAGCTAAAGCAATCTTGAAAAAGAAGAACAAAAGTAGAGGTACAATCGTAGATTTCAAGACATACCACAAAGCTATTATAATCAAAAGAGTATAGCACAAAAACAGACACATGGATCAATGTAACAGAATAGAAAACCCAGAAATAAACCCACAATTATATGATCAATTAACCTACAACATAAGAGATTAAAAATATACAATGGGGTAAAGATAGTCTCTTCCATAGATGGTGCTGGGAAAACTGGACAGCTACATGCAGAAGAATGACTAGACAAGTTTCTTACACCATACACAAAAACAAACTCAAAGTGGATTAAAGACCTACATGTGAGACCTGAAACCATAAAACTCCCAGAAAAGCAACATAGGCAGTAATCTCTTTGACATGGGCTTTAGCAACATTTTTCTAGATATGTCTCCTCAGGTAAAGGAAACAAAAGAAAAAATGGATTATTAGAACTATACCAAAATACAGAGCTTTTGCATATGAAGGAAACCACCAACAAAATGAAAAGGTAACCTACTGAATGGGAGAAGATGTTGGCAAGTGACATATCCAATAATATAAAAAGAACCTATATAACTCAATACCAATAATAATAATAATAATAATTACCCAAATAATAAATGGGTGGAGAACCTGAGTAGCCTTTTTCCAAAGAAGACATACAGATGGTCAAGAGACACATGAAAAGATGCTCAACATCACTACTCATCAAAGAAATGCAAATCAAAGCCACAATGGGGTATCACCTCACATCAGTCAGAACAGCTAGTATGAAAAAGACAAGAAGTCACAAGTGCTGGTGAGGATATGAAGAAAAAGGAACACTTCTGATTGTTGGTGGGAATGTAAATTGGTGCAGCCTCTGTGGAAAACAGTAATGAGGTTCCTCAAAAAATTAAAAATAGAAGTACCATATGATCTAGTAATTCCACTACTGGATATTTACCTGAAGGAATTGAAAACACCAATCTGAAAAGACATATGCACCCCAATATTTACTGCAGCATTATTTACAATAGTCAGGATGTGGAAGCAAGCCAAGTGTCCACTGGCTGGTGAATGGATAAAGAAGATATGGTATATACATACAATGGAATATTACTCAGCCATAAAAAAGAATGAAATCTTGACATTTGTGACAACATGGTTGGACCTATAGGTTATTATGCTAAGTGAAATAAATCAGACATAGAAAGACAAATGCCATACAACCTCACTTACCTATGGAATATGAAAAAGAAAACACATGAACAAACAAAAAATAGAAACAGACCCATAAACACAGAGAACAAATTATTGGTTGTCAGAGGGGAAGAAGGTAAGAGGATGGGCAAAATGAGTAAAGAGGAGTGGGAGAAACAGGCTTCCCATTAAGGAATGAATAAATCACAGGAATAAAAAGTATACCAGAGAGAATACAACCCACGACACTATAATAGTGACGTATGTGGACAGATGGTAGCTACGCTTGTGCTGAGTAGAGCATAACTTAGGAAGATGTTGATGCTGTACATGTGACATTCATACCGTATGTCAACTATAGGTCAATTTAAAAAATAAAATAAAGTAGGGGCGTCTGGGTGGCTCAGTGGGTTAAAGCCTCTGCTTTTGGCTCAGGTCATGGTCCCGGGATCCTGGGATCGAGCCACACATCGGGCTCTCTGCTCATCAGGGAGCCTGCTTCCCTTCCTCTCTCTCTGCCTGCCTCTCTACCTACTTGTGATCTCCGTCTGTCAAATAAATAAAATTTAAAATAAAATAAAGTGTCCCATAGACTGTTCACTTGCTTTTTCTGTTATAATGTAAGTGAACTTATTACAAACTATATTTTACATATAAAGGTTATATGTAAGAATAATAACTACCCATCACATTCTAGAAGGCATCTACACAGGGAAGGACAGATATCTAAAAGGACCGACTCTGTTGTTCCCTAGAGTAACTCAACCTTTATGTTACAAAGCATAATCATTACTGATCCTTCTTTTAAAAAACACCATGTATAACAAGAACCTGAAGCTATCAAACTAGAACATTCTTAGAATCCAGGCACAACAGGGGCAATGGAGAGGAGAGAGTTGACTCTTAGAAACTGATCTCAGAAACCATAGTTGGAAAATGTAGAATTAACAAATTTGAAATCTACAAAAATTAGAACATATAACCAGAAAAAAAAGGATTATTTTGAATTTATTTAATTCACATATTAGATTCACCTAATATTCTTAATAAAGCTTTTAGTCTTAGATTAATCCAAGGAGGCAGGACTGTGTAGGGATTATGAACAAGGACTCTGGAAAATAAATCATTACTTCTCAAACTTTAATATGCACACGAATCATCTGGGATCTTTTTTAAAAATGCAGATTCTGGCTCCTAGGTCTGGCGACAGCTTTCTGGAAAAGTTATTCCAACATCCTAAAGCCTCAGTTTCCTTATTTAAAAAATTAACAGCACCATCGACTTCAAAAAGCTGTAGTGGATGTCCAGCATAATACACTTGACACTCTTGGGAATAAACCCAGCAAAAAGTATACTCACATTGAAAGTAATAGCTGTACAAAGTTTAAATACTTAGGGAGCCATTTTAAATGGTTTCTCAAAAATAAAGTATCTGTCAACTTTTCATTACTCAGTTTAAATCTACAAAGGAACTAATAATCTCACCACCCTCTCACGTACTTTCCTAAGAAATCCGGACCTTTATTAGTTCAGAGTAGTTTTCGAGTAGATGCAAATGACTTCTCCCTTAATTCTCTTCCTGGCACCCAACAGGACTGATGGCATGTCTGCTTTAACCAGGTGCAATTTTAGGCCACAGGAAGAGAACAAAACTGTACATACGGCCCCAGTCAAACTTTTACAACCCTAATATGGTTAATATAATTAGGCTGCATACCTAAAATGTGTTTCAAATTAACATTAACTAATCTGTGGCTTGAATAATTACTGTGTCAAGGAGACATCCTTGGTCTATTTCCACTGTCCATACTTTTTTATTTCTTCATTTAATTATAAACTAAGCCAGTATTAGAAACTTAGAGTGGAATTATGATGGTAGAAGAAACAAAGATAAGAAGGATGTATTCAGGGCACCTGGATGGCTCAGTTAAGTGTCGGTCTTCAGCTTAGGTCATAACCCCAGGGTCCTGGGATTGAGTCCCACAATGGGCTCCCTGCTTGGTGAGGTGTCTGCTTCTCCCTCTCCCTCTGCCTCTGCCTATCACTCCCCCTGCTTGTGCTCTCTCTGTCCACTAAATAAATAAAATCTAAAAAAAATTAAAAATTTTTAAAAACCCAAGGATGTATTCATACATATTTTTGTAGATTGTTAAATATTAATGTTTCTGTGTTATTTTGAAAACCCACCACCTCGCTAACTGTACAGAGATGTCTAATAACGGGAGTCCCAGGACAGTACATGAATTACATTAAATACATCAAAATCTTAAGATTGAGCACAACTTGCAACTAGAAATTATTAAAACGACCCATTTTCACTAACTTGAGTTTTCTTTCTCAATTTCAACCACCATTCTATGAAAATGTATAGTAAAATGACAGACAAGACTTAGTCTCCACTTTACCTCTTCTTCCCACTGCTTACTCCCTTCCCTTTCTAACCTGGCAAAGGGAAGTAGGGAGAGCATGTGTGAGTCTGACAGGATCAGATCCTACATTGTGCTCCAGAAAGCTGCAGAGTAGGGGGTGGGGGTGCAGCCCACACAGGGGAAGGGATACACTTCCCTAATTCTAACAAAGACTCCTTGTGGGTTAGCTGCAACTCTGGGTCAAAATTCCAGCTCCATTACTGCCCCATCCTCGGGTGTCTTACTAAATCACTTGGCTCCTCCTGTCCTGATCTGAAAAATAGAGGGCATGCTTTATACAGAGGCTGATATGAGATTGCTGCAGATGTAAAGAAGTGTAACCCACTCAAAATGTAGATCACAGGCTGCTGCCAAGTCCTGCATATTACCTGTCCAGTAAGAAATAGATACGTACAGAAATGGAGGGCAAATATTAGAAATTTTATAGCAATACGATGGAGTGATGTTTTATCTGTTGAATTTAGATTTGTACGTCTTTCTTTGGGTTCTTCTCATTTCATTTATGTAGTAATGCATTTATATCTAGTTTACAAAAGTTATCAAAACATACTACATTGGGGATTTAAAAACTGGTCCTTCACTAGAACAGCTTGAGATGGGAGCACATGGACAAAGGCCAGTACTTAGGTGCCACAGCCTGAATATTTGTGTCCCCCCAAATCTCTGTGAAAGCCTCATGCCCAGTGTGATGGTATCAGGACGTGGAGCCACAGGCTGATGCTTAGTTAGAAGAGTGAAACCCTCAAAAATAGGATTAGTTCAGGCTACTCTAGAAACTACAGAACACCCATGAAAGAAATTGAAGAAGACACAAAAAGATGGAAAAACATTCCATGCTCGTGGATCAGACGAATAAACATTGTGAAAATGTCTACGCTGCCCAGAGCAATCTATACTTTCAATGCCATCCCGATCAAAATACCATTGGCATTTTTCAAAGAGCTGGAACAAACAATTCTAAAATTTGTATGAAACCAGAAAGACCTCAACTCACCAAGGAAATGTTGAAAAAGAAAAACAAAGCTGGGAGCATCACGTTGCCTGAGTTCAAACTATACTACAAAGCTGTGATCACCAAGACAGTATGGTACTGGCACAAAAACAGACACATAGACCAGTGGAGCAGAGTAGAGAGTCCAGATATGGACCCTCAACTCCATGGTCAACTAATCTTCGACAAAGCAGGAAAAAATATCCAATGGGGAAAAAAAGAGAGTCTCTTCAATAAATGGTGCTGGGAAAATTGGACAACTATGTACAGAAGAATGAAACTCAACCATTTTCTTAAAACCATACACAAAGATAAACCCTAAATGGATGAAAGACCTCAACGTGAGACAGGAATCCATCAGAATCCTAGAGGAGAACATAGGCAGTAACCTCTTCAACATTGGCCACAGCAATTTTTTTTTCGAAACATGTCTCCAAAGGCAAGGGAAACAAAAGTAAAAATGAACTTTTGGAACTTCATCAAGATAAAAAGCTTCTGTACAGCAAAGGAAATAGTCAATGAAACTAAGAGGCAACCCACAGAATGGGAGAAGATATTTGCAAATGACACTACAGATAAAGGGGGGGTATCCAAGATCTATAAAGAATTTCTCAAACCCAACACCCAAAGAACAAATAATTGAGTCAAAAGATGGGCAGAAGACATGACAGCCACTTCTCTAAAGAAGACATACAAATGGCTAACAGACACATGAAAAAAATGCTCAACATCATTAGCCATCAGGGAAATTCAAATCAAACACACATCAAGATACCACCTTAAATCAGTTAGAATGGCAAAAATTGACAAGGCAGGAAACAAAAAATGCTGGCAAGGATGTGGAGAAAGGGGAACCCTCTTACACTATTGGTGGGAATGCAAGTTGGTGCAGCCACTTTGGAAAACAGTGTGGAGGTTCCTCAAAAATTTAAAAATAGAGCTACCCTATGACGCAGCAATTGCACTACTGGATATTTACCCCAAAGATAGAGATGTAGTGAAAAGAAGGGCCACCTGTACCCCAATGTTCACAGCAGCAATGTCCACAATAGTCAAACTGTGGAAGGAACTGAGGTGCCCTTCCACAGATGAATGGATAAAGAAGAAGTGGTCCATATACACAATGGAGTATAACGCAGCCATCACAAAGGACGAACACCCACCATTTGCACTGACATGGATGGAACTGGAGGGGATTATGCTGAGTGAAACAAGTAAAGAGAGAAAGACAATTACCATATGGTTTCACTCCTATGTGGAACATAAGGAATAGCATGGAGGACATTAGGAGAAGGGAGGGAAAAATGAAAGGGGGAGGGGAATCAGATGGGGAGATGAACCATGAGAGACTCTGGACTCCGGGAAACAAACTGAGGTTTCAGAGGGGAGGGGGGTGGGGGGATAGGTTAGTCCGAGGATGAGTATTAAAGGAGGGCACGTACTGCAATGAGCACTGGGTGTTATACGCAAACAATGAATCATGGAACATACATCAAAAACTAATGAAGTACTGTATGGTGACTAACATAACTAAACAAACAAACAAACAAAGGGATTAGTGCCCTTATAAAAGAGGCCCCAAAGAGAGCCTTCATCCCTTCTGCCACGTGAAGACATGGCGAAAAGACGGGTATCGGGAAGAAGGCTCCAACCCAGATACTGAATCTGCCAGTGTCTTGATCTTGGACTTCCCAGCCTCCAGAACTGTGAGAAATAAATCTCTGTTGTTCATTAGCCACCAAGTCTACGACATTGGTTTAGCAGCCTGAATGGACTAAGGCACTGCGGAAGGAAGGCCAGAATGATAAGGGAGGCATTGACTCAAAATCTACTCCTAATTCCCCGTCCCTTTCCTCACAGCCTCAGGGTAAAGACAGCAGCAGAAGTCTCAGTGAGACTGTAGGACCCCAGGGGTCCCCAGATGAATGAGATTCTACTTTGCTGCCTCGGCCCACATCACCCTAGGCAGATCCAAATAAATCCATGTTGCTGGTAAAATATCTGTTTTACTTTTACAATATCCCAGCTGAAAAGTAAAAGCAATCGAATACTAATTCACCGAACATTATTATTAGCATTAGTGCCCAGTATAACCCCACGGTTAAAATTAAGGACAAACCCTTAATGAACTCCTTAATGGTAGACCTGCTATCAACAGACTCATGTCAACATTAGAATAAGCAAAGAACGAAAGATTATTGATGAATTCTCTAGAACCGTGCTGTCCAATACCAAACAACAAGCTCATATAGATAGCCAGACCCTTGAAATAAGCAGACTTAAAGATTTGTGTGTGTTTTCTTAAGAATTTCATTTCGCCTCTCTCTTTATACTATTTTTAAATGTGGCTACTGGAAAACGGAAAATTGCTTATGTGGCTTGCGTTATATTTCTTTGGGGCATCAATGATCAATAAGAACTACCAAGTTCAGACAAATTACTAAACAACTTAACCTGGACTTAGATTTCCTTTTTTTAAGTTCAAAAATAAAAGGAAGCGAAAGATGGCATCTGTGTCCAAGTTTCCCTGGCTGCTGAACAGACCTCACTTCCGGGTCCATTGAAACAAAAACAGAAACAAAAAAAATTAAAAAACACACGTCAGCTTCATCCCCAGTTAGATGACGTCAGCAAAACAAGACAAAAGTATACTTAGAGGGAACGACGTGACCCAGATGCTAGAGTATGAGGCCCCTGAGTGAGTTTAGGAAGATTCTTCTTTCTGCCACATAATAGTCCAGAGAATTAAAACTCCACATATTCAAAATCCTTTCTTTGAGCCTGATCTGAACTGTCCAATTAATCGAATGTGGTTCACACTACTTGCTGATTACAAAAATGCCAATTAGTGAGAAACAATACACAAGAGTATCACCGCTGGGGCGCCTGGGGGGCTCCATGGGTTAAAGCCTCTGCCTTCGGCTCAGGTCGTGGTCCTGGGGTCCTGGGATCGAGCCCCGCATCGGGCTGTCTGCTCAGCGGGGAGCCTGCTTCCTCCTCTCTCTCTCTCTCTCTCTCTCTCTCTCTCTCTGTAATAAATAAATAAAAACTTAAAAAAAAAAAAAAAAAAAGAGCATCACAGCAACAGTTTCAGGGACTATGTCCACACTTTCGACAGAACCTTTCCTTTCCTATATGGCTTCTAAACAACGTCCTTCCGTGACAGGCCAGACTCCCTCTGCCGACCGGCCCATTTGATCCGAGGCTCTAAACGGAGCGTAGTGTCGGCAAGCTACCAAAGTTAGCCGAAATTCCCGTTCTGTTCAGTAGTCCGCTCTTTCCCCTCGTACACCTGCCTTGGCCCCAACATCTTTTATTTTTGTCCTCCTTAGTTTTTTTATCCTTCCCACAATATCATTTCATCTGTTTCTCTTCCTGCCTCAGGAAACAATATTTTAGATGGTTATTTCTCCAATTATTTCCCTGGATTCTCTCTCCACTTCCTACCACCTAACCTACAAGCACAGCAAGGCCCCTTTGCTGATTTTTTTTTAAACTGCTTTTCTCTCTAGTATAAAAAGTTCATCCATAGTCTTTAGAAGGGCCTCGCAAATTTCTGTTTCTATTTCTATTGTATGGATGGCTCACAGTTCTGACTACAGGTCCGTGTCTTCATTTACCTCCTGGACTCTTCCACTTGGAGGCCTCCCCTCCTTCTCCAACTCAGCACTGACCAAATGACTAGGCACATTTATTCAACAAAAGTAAGGGCCTTTGCAGCAGGTCCCAAGTTTAAGAACTTATACCACAAAATCCTCTTGATTATTTAGCAACAGAACTTCTGAGTTTTAGTGGTCACATGGCTGGTCAGCTAAGACAGCATTCTTCATGGCCTACTTTATACCTAGGTACGGCCACGTGACCAACGGAGAGACAACAGAATGCAGAGAGCCAAACAGCACAGCCCCAAAAAGGAATCTCGTTGCTCTCTACTTGCTCTTTCCTTCTTCGATTCTGCTTAAACACAGAATTGTGGAAACAAGCCATCTTCTGCCACAATATACCCTAGGGGCCAGGAACCAACAACAGAGGTTGGAATTCAGTGCCTGGACGGCCTGGTGGAAGGGAGCCACCCTGCCTCCCTGGACAATTACCTGCCCAGGCATTTCCATAAGGAGGGAGATGAACTTTCCATCCTCCAGAGGTCACAGTAGATGCAGCCCAACCAGGATTTTAACATCCGTTAGGTACAGGCATTCTATTAGACGCGGGGGTAAATGCACAGAAGACCAAGAAGCTGGAGGAAGTCCTCACCCTTGGTTCACCCAGCTCTATCCCACAACCCCTATCTCTCAGTCACTAGCCCAACACCAGTACGGAGACCTTCGACCCATTTCTCCTCTTCACTTCCGTATCCACTCACACATCACAGTCCACCGGTGTTTCCTTATCTTACTGTCCTCTCTTCGACTACCACTACCCTGGTGCAGGTTCTTTTCACCTGCTCACACAGTGTGGGAGCTTTCTGCCTCTAGGACCCCAGTCTTGCTCTCAGGCCATCCTATAAAGGCTGCTTTCACTGTGCCATTCTTCTTTTTTTTTTAAGATTTTATTTATTTGACACAGAGAGAGAGGTCACAAGTAGGCAGAGCAGCGGGCAGAGAGAGAGGAGGAAGCAGGCCCCCAATGAGCAGGGAGCCCGATGCGGGGCTCGATCTCAGGACCCTGAGATCATGACCTGAGCTGAAGGCAGAGGCTTAACCCACTGAGCCACTCAGGTGCCCCCACTGTGCCATTCTTCTTAACAGACATTTAATGGCCCCTTATTTTTCTACTTGCATTTCTATTGTCAAAAAGACAGAGTCAGACAACTCCCTGGACAGGATGCTCTAGTTTCACTCCCCTGGGATGCTCTCCCTGATCCTCCTCCCACCTCTCGTACAAGTCTCATCAGGGCTGACTTGGGACCCTCTTCTGGAACATTCTGTACATTTTCCTACTACAATATACACACCATGAAGTACTTGTTGGGATAATTCTCATTACAATGCCGCCCTCCCGGCGGAAGCTAACCTATCGTGTGTGTCAGTCCCTCCCACAAGGATGGATACACCACGGGCATGCACTCGGTACACGCCTGCTGAAGCAGTGAGCCTTGTCTAAACCACTCTGCTTACCTCAGAAGCTCTCCCACCCCCATAACCTTCAGAAAATAGCTTTCACCCTTAGCTATACATCAGAAGGACCTCGATGGCCTCTTAAACAGAGGTTCCCACTCTCCACTTTGAAAAGTCTAGGACAAAGCCATGGAATATCCATTTTCTTAAAGCTCCACAGCTAATGGTGATGCAATTTAGGAAAGTATTCAAGCTGATTCAAGTCCAGTCAACACTGAATAAGATCTTCTATAATTTGACAGAGTCACGTCAAGTCACGGTAGAAAGCCGATGAGAACTGTATTTGTTATGTAACCAAAACCATGTTTAAATGATAATTCAATCAGTCCACAGTGGTGTTTGTAGTTAATTCAGAACTTTTAGAAAAGTATGTCATCTAGTATTCCACGTGACATAAATAATAGCAATTAATAATTATAGCATCAAAACGCTCCACATTAAATATCTAACAGGCAGATAAATTGAAGTTGCAGTTTCTTAAAGTCTACTGAAATCACACACTAAAGAAACAAGTAACTTGCTCGCAGTCTAAACGCAGAGTCACGGCAAGGGTTTTGTTTCCTAATTCCTAGTCAAGGAGAGTGCATTGCTTTCTTCTGAAATGATTTGGCAGGGCCCTGCTGGAAACTGATATCAGATTAGAGGGATAAACGGCCAGATCCAATAAGGCAAATCCTTCTCTGAGTAGGGTAAGATAAGAAGAGTCAACTACAGAGATTAGGTAGCGGTAAATTCCAAAGCAGAATTATAGAATGTAAAAATGGTTGTTGCTCACACAGGTACTAGACCACAAGGCAGTATATCTTTTTTTTAAGATTTTATTTATTTATTTGACAGAGAGAAAGAGACAGTGAGGGAGGGAACACAAGCAGGGGGAGTGGGAGACAGAGATGCAGGTTTCCCGCCGAGCAGGGAGCCCAATGTGGGGTTCGACCCTGGGATTATGACCTGAGCCGAAGGCAGAGGCTTAAACACGGAGCCACCCAGGGGCCCCTCTGGGCAATCTATCAAGTGGTATGGGACGTACTCAAGGAGCAACAGATGCAAAAAGCATCCAAGAACAGTCTAATGAGAAAGGAACAAGAGAATATGAGAAATATGAAACAGTGAAAACTCAACAAAAAGCTTAAGAATAGAAGGAGATGCTGAGAGAGCATAAATCCCAGACTCAGAATTTCTGGCAACCTGAATGGTGCGGAGGCAAGAAATCCGAACTTCAGTCCACGTCTTTGCTTAGATCAGCAGCTGTGCAACTCAACAAGTCCTCTACCTGGTGCATCTCAACCTCCCCAACAACAGAACAGAGTTAATGATCCATACGCAACATTCCAGTCACATAAGACCATCAAGTATGCAACATGGAATATTTTAAAAGTATAAACATCTAGCAAATGCACGGGGTTGGTGTTAATTTAATAACCCAATAAGTAGCGGTTACATTTCATAATGTTGTGAAAGCACTTGAGCTTATTCCAACAAGAGAAAAAACAAGCAATCATAGAAACTCATAAGGAATAAACCAAATACAGTTTGGTAAACTCTAGAACTAAGAAAACCACCCCCACACGGCCTAATCCCCATCCTCAGCAAATTTGCAGAGTGCTGCTTCTCTAAGCATTCTTTAGATATGCCATTGGTCATCTCCTAATTTTGATATGGGCTCAGTTTTCTTATTTTGGAAAGATATGGGCGTCTCTAGATTTCTGAGGCAATGAGTATCAGGAAACAAGAGGCTTCTCTGCACTGCCTAATCCTATTTCAAGAAAACAGCAAACATCTTAAATCTTGACTAGTCTGCACTCAAAAGTGAAGAATGTTGTATGGGATTCTGCAGAGCAAGAGGTTATCAGGGATTTTTCGTCCGTGTCTTATTTACACTACCACCTTCTCCCAGTCCGATTCCTGTTAAGCCTCAGGGCAGGGTGGCCAGCCTCACAGGCCTCCAAGAGCATTCCAAGGCGCTGCAGACCAGAGGAGGCATTGACACTGAACATGCCCAGGCGGTATCTCCAGACTATCTTGTTGGTCGACAAGCCTGACTACCTGGGCAGCTTCAGCACAATCTGGGAAACAAAACAGGTACAGTTTGCTAATTGGTGAGATCTCTGCATCCCTCTGCTTAAGAATCTAGAAGTCAACCACGAAAATAAAGCAGTCTCTACAGACGGAGCTGACCTGCTTCTTTACTTAGTCTGGGATGAGCCTCTCCGCACAGGCATCAAGCTTCTGCGTAGTGGGGAGCCACCTGCTCCGAGTCAGCCTCAGAAGGAGACTGATGGCTGTGGAATCTGGTAAGGTTCCCAGTCAGAGCCTGGGCGCTCTCCTTGTCTGGCAACATCTCTCATTAGGTGGTCTTCATATAAGTTTAAGACTTCACTTTAAAAAGCTGTGTTTCCTGGTTCTAAGAGAATCTGAGCATGGTCCCTCGACTAAACAGGTTCACTGTTTTGGTTCCTGCTTTTATTCTCATTTAGTCCAAGATCCCAACACCAGTCTCCCGGTTCCGTAGCCCCCGTTGTCCCAAGGAATTGGAAGCATGAACTTCAAGTAAGTGCAAGAAGTCTGTGGGACATCTCACCAGATCAAAACTACTATCCACCAGGATCTCCACTGGTTCCCAGTACAGGACACCGCCCTCTGCCATCTGCCATTCTTACCCCATTATAGATCGCTGTGTCAGAAATCAAATCAGAGACAAAACACATCATTAAAAACAGCAAGTGTATGTTACATAAAGATCATCTGGTAAACTCTAAGAAATGCGTGTCATTCCTTGTTTTGAGAAAGGTGCTCTCAGACAGAGTGAAATCTACCTGGCCTCTGCGATCAGTCACTTTTCCCCACTCAGTGGTTTGCCTCTTCTCTCCCGCACCCTAGAATACAGGCAGGTAAAGAGGAGCAGAGCCGCAGGCCTATGCCAAAGAAATTCGAACCGAATGAAGTAATTAAACATCCTTACAGTACGTTCAAATCACATCTGCCAAAATAGTAACTAGTAGGTACGGATTCACCAAAGAAGGAAGCAGCATTCAGAATGTGAAATTGGCAAAAGATCCCACAACAGCGTGGGGGGGGGGGGCAGGAATTTCCACTCAGCTCTGCCTGACCCCGAAGCCCACTTGTTCCTCCCGCACTCGGCCCCTTCAGCTGTGCACGCACACGTGCACACACACGCCCCTTAGAACACCTGTATGTCACAGCACAAGAATCCACTAACAATAAAACAAGGGAAAATCCTGGGGTTTTTGATATATTTTGTTAAAGGGATAACTTTAAAAGAATTAGAAATTCAATTCCTGGGGTGCTGGGGTGGCTCCGTTCAGGGTCTGACTCTTGATTTTAGCTCACGTCATGATCTTGGTGCCTGGCTCCAGGCTGTGCATGGAGCCTGCTTAAAGACCCTCTCTCTCAGGGCGCCTGGGCGGCTCAGTCATTAAGCGTCTGCCTTGGGCTCGGGTCATGATCCCAGGATCATGTCCCACATGAGGCTCCTTCCTCGGCAGGGAGCCTGCTTCTCCCTCTGCTTGGACTCTCTCTCTCTGACAAATAAATAAATAAAATCTTAAAAAAAAAAAAAAAAAGATCCTCTCTGCCTTTCCTTCTACCCCTCATACTCTCTCTAAAATGAAGGGAGGGAGGGTGGGAGAGAGGGGGGAAAAAGGAAAGAAAAGAATGGGAGAAAGGGCGAGGAAAGGTAACGAAAGGAAGAGAAAAAACAAAGAAATTCCTTATTATCTCAACCTCCCCTTTCCTGGATTATAGTGAAGCCTTTAGGATGATCTTGGCTAACAAAACAAAATCAGCAATAATAATTTAAAAAACCCCAATCTAAAGTGATCCTAAATGAATTAATGAGAAAAATGGCATTAAATTAGGTTCTAATAAAATGTCTATTCTAATAAGTTACATTTCCAAATTTCATATTTCATTTCTTTCTTTTACAGTAACATGGAATAAGACATAGAAATAAAAAATACTATGCTCTTAAAACGAAGTACTTTTCTTTTTTTTTTTTTAAGATTTTATTTATTTATTTGACAGACAGAGATCACAAGTAGGCATAGAGGCAGGTAGAGAGAGAGAGAAGGAAGCAGGCTCCCTGCTGAGCAGAGATCCCGATGTGGGGCTCGATCCCAGGACCCTGAGATCATGACCTGAGCAGAGGCTTAACCCACTGAGCCACCCAGGTGCCCCAGTACTTTTCTAATTAAAACCAACTACCATAAATCCCCATCTCTCTTTACTTCCGAAACAAGAGAAAACATACAGAGATGTTGAAACTCCTTGAATTAAAACAAAACAAAACAGAACAAAAACACACACACACTCACACACACAATCTTCTCCTGTATGTTCTTTGACCATACACAGCCTTTTGCCAACACAGCCAGTTTTAACCTGGTCCTTCACCATTTCAAATATCTTGATGGTCAGAAAACAATGTTTCATCTATCTGATGAAACATTCATCTATCTAGCTTCCACAGACTTGTGGAATTGTATTTTTCTCTTCAAAATTCTTTCTAAAAATCTGGTTTTCGATCTTTAAATGTTAACAACTTTTAATGTTATGTTTTTAGCATTTAAAACTCACTGAGAACTCTTACAGGCTAAGCCTAGAATTAAAGCATCAAAAAAAAAATCGTGATAATGTGAGTACATCCACATGCTTCGTAATATTACTAAAAATACTCGGATATCAAAGAGGTCTACAGAATACGGACATCAACATCTCACTTCATATTTTAATATTATCAGTGAGTGATGTTAATTATCATAAATCAAAGACAGGGCACAGATGTGACACAGGTTAAAGTAATGTTAATGACAAAGCCAAATGAATAAAAGACTTATTGAAACCATTTTACCATTTATTATTATCTTATGGCAGCTACATTGAGAGAACATTACTTGGGATATAATAAGAAAGGACTTTACGTTGTCGGTTCTTGGAATTGCTGCAAAACCCCAATAAAGCAGTGAGTATTACTGTCCACGTTGCAGAGCTGGTGACACACCCATGTAGTTTCAGAGTAGGGTAAGTACCCAGGCCATCTGGCCCAGGTCCTCCCTCTGAGCCCGTCCCCGGCACAACCTGGAAACCTTCAATATGGAGAGCACATGTTGCGACAAGGCATTTCACACGTTGCTTCATTTTCCCCACAACTCCTTTGGCATCCTGTGTAATCATGTGCAAGGGAGGTCAGAGAAAACATAATGGGAATAAATGTACTTTTCAAACTTGGCTAAAAAGCAAACTATTGACCAAAACCCCCACGTGAATATTCTGTTTTGTATTACTCAATTTCAGGCAAATGTGAAAATCAAATGCTAGCCAAAACAGTTCCCTTCCTTTGTGGCATAACAACAACATGCCAGAGATAAATTTAGGTTTTTGAAAGTGTTATCGTGAAGAAGTTAAATATTCAGGAAATGAATGACCACCTAGCATGAACTTACTGAGTAGAATCACATAATAAGTGTTTACTTTTCCTCTTCCGGCATTCTGCCTTTCTTCCTGTTCTTCAGCCAGGGCAATGACATTACTTCCTGGCCCTTGCAGAGAGACAAAACTCGACTGCTGGCTCGACCCACTGATGCTTTAAGCAGTGTGATACAAGATATATAACAGGGAAAATCGCATTTGACCCCATCCCATGGAAGGACACATTTCCAGCTTCCTTGCAATTGTACAGTCTTTATTTTTGGAAATGACATACTGACAAAAGCAACTGGCTGATTTTCCAAAGGCCTCTTGGAGTTGGGAAGTAAAAGAGTGATAAACATTAACCTGTCATTGAGCTAATATATCATGTTCATATTTAGAGAACAGAAGTTTCAATGTATGGCCTTTATAGACCCATAGTCTTCTCTCTGACGGCACCATTTTGAGGGACATTTTCCCCTTCTCCAACAATTCCATTCATTTACTTATTTAAGTTCTTTTATTTTAAAAGATTTATTTATATATTTTAGAGAGGAAGAAGGAGAAACGGAGGGGGGAGGGGCAGAGGAAGAGAGAAATTTAAGCAGACTCTGTGCAGGGCCTGATGCAGGCCTCCGTCTCAGCACCCTGAGATCATGACCTGAACAGAAAGCAGGAGTCAGAGTCTTAACTGAAGAAACTTTCACAGTACTAAATTACTGTCACCCTCTCACAGGACAACAGTCAAATCATTCATTATTCATATCCCTGAAGACATCTTCAGCTCTCTTGTCCCAAAGTCTCAAGTTCGTGCTTTGCTACTCAATAAATAGTTCTTCCAAAGTGGCTAGCATTTAAATTTTAATACTGTCATTGAATTGTAAGGATAGTAAAGTGAACAAAAATAAAGGCAATGCTTATATGCTGGCTAAGCGAACATAATAAAAAATCGAAAACAACAAATATTTTTTAAAAAGTAATAGTTCAGTTAATTTTTACATATGAATATACTCTGGTAATATCACTCAGATCACTATATAGAACATTATCAGTATCCCTGAAAGCGCCATTCACGCCTCTTTCCTACCAATACGTCTCCCCAAATCCATTCTGACTTCTAGAGCCACAGATTATTGTGATCCGCTCTTGAACATCCTAGAAATGGAAACATACTACTCGAACTGGCTTTGTCTATGAAATCTGTCATTGCTGAGTATCATGAAAGACTGTCACTTCTCATTGTCAACCATTATTCCCTGGTGTAGTTTACGTATTTATCACAATTTATTCCTCCATTCTAATACTGAGGAAATTTGAAAGGTTTTCAGTTTAGAGCTATTATAAGGAGTGCTATTATAAGCATTCTCGTACATGTGTTTTCACGGACATATGGACTCATTTCTCTTGGATATACACACATAGAAACAAAACTACTGGGTCACAGCGCATGTATTAAATTTTAGTATTTACTACAAATAGTTTTCCAAAGTGGTTGTATTTGTTTTGAACTTCAGTAGACCACTAAAATGAAAAAGAAAAAAAAAGACAGACAGAAAGAAAAAACCTTCATACTTTTCAACAATTTTCTTAAAGATTTACAAACATACTTGTGGTAGAATTATTAAGTATCCCAGAACAAAAGCACAAGAGTAAATGAGTCACTCAGGAGCCCATAAATCAGTTATGTTTTCCAACACCACATCTACAGAAATGCACACATTAAGAACATGTACACTGAGTTAGATATTCACTAAATTAAGTTTTCATTCCTTTACCTATGACCTTTGGCTAAACACTTAGAAGCAGAAGATATAAAAATACACAGTGTTAGATATATTTCAAATGTCCATAAATATAACCATAAAATAAATTTCTAATGGACAGCTAAGTCATGTCCACCCTACAGATGTTTGATTAAAAGTAATTTTGAATGACCTGTAAGTACACAAGCATCCTTGCTAAGTACTACTGGCAAATGTTTATTTCTGGGTTGGATTTTTCCAACCAGTTCATGGTGCTTCCCTCCTAGACTCTGTGCATAATATGTTCAGAGAAGGCAAATCAAATTAATCAAAACTAAGAAACTAAATCAAATCAAAATAATAAGGAAGCGAATCATCCTTTTTTAAAAGAGTCTTTCAAAAGTCAAATAAAAGCAATGCTATTTGGGATGACGAGTTTGTTTCTCCCAACTCAGCATTATTCTCTTGAGTTTAGGGCAGCAGGAAGGCAAAGAGATTCAAGATGTACATATAGAATCCTATATACACAGAGTAGTCTAGATGCACACATTCTAAATGTGTACATGTACTCTATACGCACTCTATATGTATACAAACATTCTATATACTGAGCATAACTCAACTCTGACCTTCTTGCAAAGTGCAGTTTTATTCTGAAACCTCCCTGCCCACCCCTGCAAAGCCGAGGTGCAAAGCTCAGTGCTCAGGACAGTCCGCCCTGACTGCAGAAGCATGGAGTGAGTCAGCATCGCACGGAATCTCTGGTTATCCAACTGCTCCTGTGACCTTCCCTTTGTCACTACACAAGGACTCAACCTACAGCCCAGTCTGGGAGAGATTCCGTCCCAAGATTAAAAAAAAAAGGCCAGCTAGGCTGGCCTTTAGTCTGTTTCTAAAAATCCGAACAAGGGAAAGATACTGAATCCGCAGAGCAATAAATAAGTGCATGGTGACAACGTCCCAGGGCAGGAAACTGATGAGGGGGACAACCCAGACCCATCGAATCACAGGGTCTGTACAAAGGGATGAGCTAGGACCGCCAGACGATAACCTGCAAAGCTGAGCCAAGACCGACCGAAGCAAGAGGGAGCAGTAGCACTCTTACAGAAATCCCCAAACATTTTCTAAGTTGGTGGCAACTCACCTGACTCTACCTGTTGATTACCTGTTTAAGAATAATCAACAGTGGGGCGTCTGGGTGGTCCAGTGGGTTAAAGCCTCTGCCTTCGGCTCAGGTCATGATCCCAGGGTCCTGGGAGAGAGCCCTGGTCCTGGGATCAAGGCCCAACTGTGGCAAGCAGGGAGCCTGCTTCTTCCTTTCCCTCTGCCCCCTCGTGGACACCCTCCTGTGCTTTCTCTATCAATAAATAAAATCTTCTTTAAAAAGAAAGAAAGAAAGAAAAGCAAATAAGTATCACAACAATTTTACAAATACTCTTTATCTCAGATTGATATCTTGGCCTAGAAATACTTCTATTTAATCATACAAGAATGACATACAGGTTTTTTTCTCAACTGCTATGTGGAGATGCATTAGGACATTAAAGAATTTTTCTTGATTTACTACAGTATCTCAAGCTTCTTCTTCTTCTCCCCTTCCAATTTGCTTTAAATAACTTAATATTTTTTATAAAAATAAAAAAATACATTTTATAAAAGTAAATAAAATAAAATAAATTTTATTTATGTATTTGGCAGAGAGAGAGAGAGAACACAAGCAGAGGGAGATGCAGGCTTCCTGCTAAGCAGAGAGCCCGATTTGGGGCTCAATCCCAGGACCCTAGGACCATGACCTGAGCTGAAGGCAGACACTTAACGACGGAGCCACCCCGGTGCCCCAACTCCCCCTTCCAATTTTTGAGCTGGAAGTCAGAAGCCTAATAACTAAAAGTAAAGGCAAGAAAGAGAAGAATTCAAGTTTGTACAATTGGTTTGATAAAACATGCCTGATTTGATAAAACATAAGGGCAGAAAAGTAACCAGTAAAGGCAGAGTAACCTCTTGTTTCCTCAGGATCACAGGAAATACAGGAATTATTCTCATCTGATTCAAAAGGATTTTCTAATTATGCCTAATCTGTGGAGAGTCTGCTATACACATATCTTTTTGCCAACGACAGAAAGGTCTTATACATCTCCTAAGGCAGAAGTTACATGATTATTCTCCAACGTACAATTGGGACAATTGGGACATATGTCTCTGTGGTAGAAAAGAAACAAACATGCAAACCCAGACGGGATATGGGCTTAAAGAGACACAAAGTGGCATCTTCACAAATAATGCTCAAGTGCACTCACCCTTCCAAGGCCTCTTTCCCTTTCTTCTACAATGGGTTTCCCCTTTTCTGGAAGTTCTCTATACCCTTGATATCTTCTCCGACAGAAGTTCTGCCCAGTGTGTAAAATTTCTCTGGCCCTCCTCACCTTTTCCTCCTCCTTTCAGGGTAAGAATCATGGCGAGGGTAGGGGGGATGAGTGTCACCTGAGGAGGTTGTTAATGCAAAAAAAATTCAATAATTTGTTCGAATTTTTTCTGCCTTTTTTTTTTTTTTTTTTTTTTTGCTTTGTCCCCATAGAAAACCAGCTGAACTGTAGGCTAAAGGGCTGGCTAACGGGAATAGATGGAAAGGAATGAACTGATTATCACAGCTATCAAGCAGTTAAAAAAAATATCTTTTCAATAAAAGGATCCGGGGGAAAAAATGAATTCATGCACTGTGCAATTCTATTACTACCCACCTCTCTCTTAACTGTCTGAAAGGCTGACTCACATACACCCCACACTTTAAAGAAACTATGAAATATTTACACTGTCACCTGTAGGTATTGCAGTAGTTCTCAGGAACCTGTTTCCAAAGTTCCCGAATCATTGGGACAGCCCACTTAGCTTTCAAGGTAGGGAGAAGATCAATGTGCAGTGTTTGAGATCTTTGCCTTGCTTCTGACTCTTTGTTTAAAATACAGAAAGATGAGGAATTTAATAGTTCCATTTTACCCCCAATTAGTAAGAGAAACCAGGTCCTATTCCCTCCAAGGTAACTGTACTGTTACTGTACTGTTTTTCAGAATAAGTAACATCTTTTTAAATGTCAACTACTCGGTGGGCTTTAGCATGAGTCTTTACAAAGACATTATGTTAATCCCTACAAATGACTTGTGTCGTTAGAAAAATCAATAAAATAATCTTAGCAAAAGATGGTTTCACATGCTCCGAGGAAGAGACATAAAGAGAACTCAGACTCACTCCTGTCACTATATTTCAGCATAGTATTTAAAGCCAAGCCATAGCAAATGGAGAAAAGAAAAATAAAAAGTATGAAATAAAAAGTATCCAAATTGAAAAAGTAAAACTGTCACTACTTGCAGATGACATGATACTATATATAGAAAACTCTGAAGACTCCACCAAAACACTATCAGAACTAAAAAATGAATCGGTGAAGTCACAAAATAAATATATATATAAATCCACTGCACCTTTACATACTAACAAGGAATTATCAAAAAGAGAAATTAAGAAAACAACCCCATTTTAATTGCTTCAAACAGAATAAAAGACCTAGGAATAAATTTAATCAAAGGACAGGAAGATCTATCTTCTGAAAATTATAATACATTGGTGAAAGAAATTAAAGACAACACAAATAAATGGAAAGATATACAGCACTCATAGACAGGAAAAAATAATATTGTAAAAATCCATACTACCCAAAGCAATCTACAGATTAAATGCAATCCCTTCAAAGTACCAATGGAGTTTTTCAAAGAACTAGAACAAATAATCCTAAAATTTGTATGGAAACACAAAAGACCCCAAATGGCTAAAACAATCCCAAGAAAGAAAAAAGAAACTGGAGGTATGACTCTCCCTGATTTTAAACTACACCACAAATCTATAGTAGTTAAAAAATGGTATGGTACTGGCACAAAAACAGACATATAGATCAGTGGAATAGAATGAAGACTCCAGAAATAAATTGACATTTATATGATTAATTAATCAATGATACAAGAGGTAAGACTATACAATAGAAAAAAAAAACAGTCTCTTCAATAAATGGTGTTGGGAAAGCTGGACAACTGCACACAAAACAATGAAACCGAAGGCCTTTCTTACACCACACACAAAAATAGATTCAAAATTGTTTTAAAGATGTAAATATGAGACTTGAAACCATGAAATTCCTAGAAGAATTACTAGGAATCCAAACAAAAAGGCAACCTACTGGGAGAAGATATTTACAAATGATACTTAATTATAAAAGACATATAAAGAACACACACAATTCAATTTAAAAAAAAAGAATGCTATCTAAAAATGGGCAGACGACCTGAATAGAGAGTTCTCTGAAAAAGACATCCAGATGGCCAAAAGACACATAAAAAGATGCTCAACATCACTCATCACCAGGGAAATGCAAATCAACCACAATGAGATACCACCTCACACCTGCCAGAAAGGCTATTATGAAAAAGACAGGATAAAGAATACATGGTGTGTGTGTGAGAGAGAGAGAGAGAGAGAAAGAGAGAGATGGAATACTACTTAGCCATGAAAAAATAATGAAGTCTTTTGCCATCTGAGACAACACAGATGAACATAGAGGGTATGATGTTAAGGGTAATTATTGTTATTATGAAATAAGTCAGTCAGAGAAGGACCAATGCCATATAATTTCACTTATATGGGAAATCTAAAAACCAAAACAAACAAAACAAAACAGAAACAGACTCACAAATACAGAGAACACCCTGGTGGTTGCTAGAGGGGAGGGACGGGGGAGGGCCAAACTAGGGGAAGGGAATTAAAAACCACAAGCTTCCAGTTACAAAATAAATAAAACACATTTCCTATGCAATGTATAGCATAGGGAACAGAGTTAATAATATTGTAGTAACTTTGTATGGTAACAAATGGTAGCTGTCTTTTATAATGGGGATTACTTCCTAATTTATACAAATGTTGAATCACTATGTTATATACTAGAATTTAATAAAATAATGTATGTCAATTACAATTCAACTGAAAAGGAAAAGATAGGCCTACACTCAGTAGTTTTCTAATAACTTGAGTTTATTAAGTGCCTGAGAAGGCTGAGTCAACCAAAAAAAAAGCATAAGCAACACATAAGCTGCTGAAAAATTATGCCAATTTACATTTAAAAATCCAATATTGGTGTAAGTGTACACATAGAAAAGATTAAATAAACATGTGAGCAAGTGGCAAGATTACAGTAAGATGAGTAAGAAAGACACTGATGACAATGACAGACTCAATGTAATCCTGGGTGGCCCAGTGGAAAAAAAACATTCAGTAGACTATTATGAATGAGGAATGGCATGGTTATTAACACAGAGCAATGAAATCCATGAAACCATACTAGTAACCTCAAGAATTGCAAGCATAACTTATTAAGTGGGATTAAAAAAAAGGGAACAAACTAAAAACAAACAACAAATTACTGTTTGGTATGAATCATGTGTTAAATATCCTTTCTACAATTTTGCATGCAATGTTGATTACAATATGTGAAATAGTAATGGTACCACAACACGAAATATACAAGAGGACAGATTCTCTTTTTTTTAAAGATTTTATTTATTTATTTGAAAGAGAGAGATCACAAGTAGGCAGACAGGCAGGCAGAGAGAGAGGGGGAAGCAGGCTCCCCGCTGAGCAGAGAGCCTGATGTGGGGCTTGATCCCAGGACCCTGAGCCCATGACCTGAGCTGAAGGCAGAGGCTTAACCCACTGAGCCACCCAGGCGCCCCAGGAAGACAGATTCTTGAACCATGTGAAATTTTTAGTTAAGAGAGCCATATTCAGGGCACCTGGGTGGCTCAGTGGCTTAAAGCCTCTGCCTTAGGCTCAGGTCATGATCCCAGGGTCCTGGGATCAAGCCCCTCATCAGGCTCTCTGCTCGGCAGGGAGCCTGCTTCCCCCTCTCTCTCTGCCTGTCTCTGATCTCTCTATCAAATAAATAAATAAAATCTTAAAAAAAAATAGAGAGCTATATTCATTCTTCTTGGAAACATTAGAAGCTGACATTGCCTGGCTAAAAATAAGTTTATAAATATATGAAAAAAGATTTTTAACGTAGATTATTAATTCTATAGTGCTGCATGAATTCAGATTAGGTAAAAGAATGAACAAATGGAAGAGATCCAGTAACATAAATGTTAGGATACTCATGGTAAATATAGAATGTAGGTAATAATACTTCCTGGAAATGTGGAGAAAGCATATGGAACATGTTACCCAGAAGGAAACCAAGCAATGAAAAGAAATGGATTTAAGAAGTACCTGGAAATGTGTTGGAGAACAAGGGAACATTTCAAAAGGGAGAAACTCAAAAGGATAATAAAGACCTAATAAATGTGACAAGAAGACTGATTCCTAACCATTATTTTTGGTTCCTGAAGCTATCAATTGAATAACATGACACAAAAGAGGATTAAATCGCACATGGGACTTTATACTGTTTGGGTAGGAAATCTCTCAATTAGCTATTTCCGAAGTTTAAAAATGTAAGCCACCAAACCAGTTCAAGACCTGCTTAACATTTCAAGTCCTGTCTGTAACCACTCCAAGCCCCCGGACACCAGGATGGATGAAACAGCTCAGGGTCCCAAACTTCTACAACTTCACATCTCTATTCAGAAACTCTATTTGTCCTCCTACTTATATGTACTCTTCTAATTTAGCCAATAGCATAATTTGCATTTTTTAAAACTGAAATAGAGTTGACAATGTTACATTAGCCTTGGGTGTGCAACATAGTGATATGACACATTTATATATTATGCTATGGTTTCTGGCGTGGCTACCATCTGTATATTTTATACTAATTTAGTTCCTTTTCTGTTTAATTTTTTGTATCACTAAAACATACAGAATAAACTAAACACACTTTGCCATTTGGCTCTTTTCTTCATGTGCACTGTGTAATGATCAGATTTTGAAACAACACCAAGATTTATCCATACGCAGTATAAAAAGGAGGAAATGCTTTCATCTTTACAGAACAGGAAATTTGTTTTAGTCTTATATTTGGCAGCTTTGCATTGTTTGGTTTTTTGGGAGACTTAATATAGAATGCAAAAAGACAGTCTAATGAGAGTTTTAATTTTGTTATTGGAATATGAGTCCTATCTACCTGATTCTTGCGTAGCAATATTCAAAAGGAAGCTAGCATTACTGTAATATGTAAGTTTCTTCTTATAAAAAAAAACAGCAGTCTGATATTAGCAGGGGAACACCATAACCTAACTTTCAAAACCCCAAAAAAGAAAAAAATTTACTTTGTACCTAAAAGAGAAAAATCTATAGACAAAAATACCAGCAAGGTTATCCTATAGAATAGAAGAAGAGATAAAGAGTTTCTCAGACAAATAAAAATCAAAGGAGTTCATGACCACCAAACTAGTCCTGCAAGAAATATTAAAGGGGACTATGAGTGGAAAGAAAAGATCATACGTGGGAGCAGTAAAAGCAGGAAACACAAAAGCAATAAAAATAATTATTTCTATAAAAAGTCATAAAAGGGATTCACAAAATAAAAGGATGTTAAATATGATACCATATACCTACAACCTCAGGGAAGAAGAGTAAAGAATGGGTTCAGTATCAAGCAACCATCACCTTCGTATAGACTGCTATGTACAGAAGAGGTTATGTACAAACCTAATGGTAACCACAAACCAAAAACCACTAACAAATATCCAAAGAACAAAGAGTAAGAACTCAAGTGTATCACAAAAGAAAATCAGCAAATCATAAAAGACAGCAAGAGAAGAAAGGATCAGAGAAAACTATATAAACAACCAAAAAGCAAGTAACAAAAGAGCAATAAACATATATCTATCAATAACCACTTCGAATTGAAATGGACTAAATGCACCAATCAAAGATATGGAGTATAAGAGTGGACAATAAAACAATACCCATCCATACGCTGCATATAAGAGACTCATTGCAGACCTAAATCCACCTGCAGATTGAAAGTGAGGGGATGGAGAAACATTTATCATGTAACTGATTGTCGAAAGAAAGAGTAGCAATACTTATATTGGAAAAAATAGACTTTTTTTTTTAAGATTTTATATATTTATTTGACAGAGAGAGAGACAGCAGGAGAGGGAACACAAGCAGGGGGTAGTGGGAGAGGAAGAAACAGGTTTCCCACCAAGCAGGGAGCCTGATGTGGGGCTCGATCCCAGGACCCTGGGATCAATACCTGAGCCGAAGGCAGACGCTTAACGACTGAGCCACCCGGTGCCCCAGAAAAAATAGACTTTAAAACAAAGACTGTAGAAAGAGACAAAGAAGGACACTATAAAATAATAAAGGGGACAACCCAATAAGAAGATGTAACAATTGTAAATACTGATGCGCCCAATGCAGGAGAACCAAATACATAAAACACAGTTAGTAAGAGACATAAGGGACCTAGTCAGTAGTGACACAACTGTAGTAGAGGACATTAATATGCATAGATGATCCAAACAGAAAATTGACAGGGATAGATGATCCAAACAGAAAATCGACAAGGAAACTGTGGCTGAGCAGATGGATTTAACAGATCAGATCAGAACATCATATCCAAAAACAGAACACACATTCTTTTCAAGTGCACATGGAACATTCTCCAGAATACATCACATATTATGCCACAAGTCTTACAACTTCAAAAATATCAAAGTCATACCATGCATATTTTCTGACCACAACACTGTGAAACTAAAAATCAACAACAACACAGAATCTAGAAAAAACACAAATACATGGGGGTTATATAACATGCTACAGTGAAAACAATGAATGGGTCAAACGAGAAATCAAAGAAAAAAATTAAAAAGTACATGAAACAAACAAAAATGAAAACACAACAGTCCAAAACTTTTGGGATGCAGTAAAAGCAGATCTAAGAGTGAAGTTTATAGCAATATAGGCCTAACTCAAGAAGCAAGAAACATTTCAAATATCAACCTAACCTTATACTTAAAGGAGTTAGAAAAAGAACAAATAAAACCCCAAACCAGAAGAAGGAAGAAGATAATAAAGATTCTGGTCGATGAAACCAGGACCTGGTTCCCGAAAAAAAATAAAATGAAACTGATAATCCCCTAGCCAGACTTATCAAAAAGTATAGAAAAGTATAGAAAAGCACCCAAATAAAAAAAATTGCAAATGAGAGAGGAGAAATAACAATCAACACCGCAGAAACACAATTATAAGAGAATATTATGAAAAACTACATCCCAACAAACTGGAGAACCTGGAAGACGTGGATAAATTCCTAGAAGCATTTAAAAGTGAAACAGGAAGAAATAGAAAATTTGAACACACTGATTACCAGCAAAGAGATTGAATACGTAATCCAAAAACTCCCACCAAACCAAAGTCCAGAACTAGACAGCTTCAAAGGCAATTTTTCCAACTACCTAAAGAATTAATACCTATTCTCAAACTATTCCAAAAATTAGAAGAGGAAAGAAAACTTCCAGATTCATTCTATGATGCCAATATCACTCTGCTCACCCTGATAACAAAACTTGATAAAGACACCATAAAAACAGAGAACTGTAAGCTAATATCTCTTGTGAACATATATGCAAATATCCTCAACAAAATACCAGCAAACCAAATCCAATAGTACATTAAACAAATTAGTCGCCACAATCAAGGGGAATTTATTCCCTAGATACAAGAGTGTTTGAATACTTGCAAATCAATCAATGGGATATATCACATCAATAAGAGAAGGATTAAAAACTATATATCATTTTTTAAAGATATTTTTAAAAATTTATTTATTTGACAGAGAGAGAGAGCACAAGCAGGGAAGGGGACAGGCAGAGGAAGAAGCAGGCTCCCCACTAAGCAGGAGCCCGATGTGGGACTTGATCCCAGGACTCCGGGATCCAAACAGAAAATCAACAAGGAAACTGTGGCTTCATATGATCATTTCAATACACACATTGAAAAACAGTTGTCAAAGTACAACATCTATTCATGATAAAAGCCCTCAACAAAACAGGATTAGAGGGAACATACCTCAACATAATAAAGGTCTTCAATGAACAGCCCACAGCAAGCATCATATTCAATGGGGAAAAACTGAGAGCTTTACCCCTAAGGATAGGAACAAGACAAGGATGTCCACTCATCACTTTTATTCAACAGAGTACTGGAAGTCCTAGCTACAGCAAACAGACAAAACGAAGAAATAAAATGCATCCCAATTAATAAGGAAGAAGTAAAACTTTCACTGTTTGGAGATGACATGATACTATATATAGAAAACTCAAAAGACTCCACCAAAAAACTATGAGAACTGATAAATGAGTTCAGTCGCAGGATACAAAATCAATGTGTAGAAATCTACTGCATTCCTATACACTAATAATGAAGCAGAAGAGAAATCAAGAAAACAATCCCATTTACAACTGCACCCAAAATAATAAGGTACCTATGAGTAAACTTAACCAAAGAGGTGAAAGGCCTGTACTCTGAAAACTATCCAACACTAATGAAAGAATAGAAGAGAATGGAAAGAAATGGAAAGACGTTCCAGGTTCATGAACTGGAAGAACAAATATTGCTAAAATGTCTGTACTTCCCAAAGCAATCTACAGATTTATTGCAAACCCCATCAAAATACCAACAGCATTTTCCACAGAACTAGAACAAACCATCCTGAAATGTGTAGGGAACTACAAATGACCCAAAATAGCCAAACCAATCTTGAAAAAGAAAAACAAACTGGAGGGGCACCTGGGTGGCTCAGTAGATAAAGCGTCTGCCTTTGGCTCAGGTCATGATCCCAGAGTCCTGGGATGAAGCCTCAAGTCAGGCTCCCTGCTCAGCAGGGAGTGTGTGTGTGTGTCTCTCTCTGTCTCTCCCCCAGTTCATGTTCTCTTTCTCTCTCAAATAAACAAATAAAATCTTTAAAAAAAAAAAAAAAAGGAAAAACACAACTGGAGGTCTCACAATTCCAGACTTCAAGCTCTATTACAAAGCTGTAGGCATCAAAGCTGACACAAAAACGAACACATAGATCAATGGAACAGAATAGGGAACCCTGAAATGGACCCTCAACTCTGTGTCAACTCATCTTTCACAGAGCAGGAAAGAATATCTAAGGGGAAAAAGACAGTCTCTTCAACAACGGTGTTGGGAAAATTGGACAGCCATAAGCAAAAGAATGAAATTGGATCACTTTCTCACATCATACACACAAATAAATTCAAAATGGATTAAAGACCTACATGTGAGACCTGAAACTATAAAACTCCTAGAAGAGAACACAAGCAATAATTCTTCTAACATTTGTTATAGCAACATTTTTCTAGATAGGTCTCCTGAGGCAAAGGAAACAAAAGCAAAACTAAACTCTTGGAACTATATCAAAATAAAGGGCTTCCGCAGAATGAAACAGTCAACAAAAAAAAAAAAGGCAACCTACTGGAGGGGAAAAGATATTTGCAAATGATTTATTTGATAAAAGGCTTGTATCCAAATATATATAAAGAACTTAGACAATTCAACACACAAAAAAACAAAAAATCCCATTTAAAAATGGGCAAAAGAGGGGCACCTGGGTGACCCTGTCGGTTAAGAGTCTGCCTTTGGCTCAGTTCATGGTCCTGGGGTCCTGCTCAGCAGGGAGTCTTCTTATCTCTCTTCCCCACCCTCCCCCTGGTCTGTTCTCTGTCTCTCTCTCAAATAAATGAATAAAATCTTAAAAAAAAAAAAAGGCAGGAGACATGAACAGACATTTCTCGGAAGAAGACATCCAGATGGCCAACAGACACATGAAGAGATGCTCAGTATCACTTCCACCAGAGCAATGCAAATCAAAACTACAAGAGATTTTACCTCTCACCTGCCACAATGGTTAAAATAAAAAACACAAGAAACAACAGGTGTTGCTGAAGATGTCAATGAAAAAAACTTTCTGGCACTGTTGGTGGGAATGCAAACTGGTAGAGCCACTGTGGAAAACAGTATGGAAGTTCCTCAAAAAATTAAAAATAGAGAACTACCCTAGGATCCAGTAATTGCACTACTGAGTATTTACCCAAAATATGCAAGAACATAGATTCAAAGGGATGCAGGCACCTAGATGTTCACTGTAGCTTTATTTACAGTAGCCCAACTGTGGAAGCAGCCCAAGTGCCCATCAACGGAGGAACAGATAAATATACAACGGAATATTACTCGGCCATTAAAAAAGAATGAAACCTTGGTATTTGCAACAACATGCGCTAGACAGTATAATGCTAAGGGAAATAAGTCAAAGAAAGACAAACACTGTATGATTTCACTCATATGTAGGATTTTTAAAAAGATTTTATTTATTTGACAGAGAGAGAGAGTACAAGCAGGGGGAGCACCACTGGGAGAGGGAGAAGCAGGCCCCCCACTGAGCAAGGAGCCCGATGCAGGGCTCGATCCCAGGACCCCGGGATCATGACCTGAGCCGAAGGCATGTGTTCCACCGACTGAGACACCCAGGCACCCCTACTCATATGTAGGCTTTAAGAAACAAGTGAACAAAGGAAAAAAGAGAGAGAGAGAGACAAACTTAAGGAATAGACTCTTCCCTATAGCAAATAAACTGACAGTTACTGGGGGTGGGGGGAATGAGTGAAACAAATGAGGTTACGGAATGCACTTCTGATGAGCCTGGGTAATGTATGGAATTCTGAATCACTATATTGTACACCTGAAACTAACATAACACTGTATGTTTACTGCTCTGAAATTAAAATAAAACATTTAATATTTAAAAAGTGTTATTTTGTCTTTCCTTCCCAGTTCAAAGGATGGGGACACGCTCAAAGCCAACTTTGACGGGGCCTCTGCCAAAGTAGGCCATAAAAGAAAGGCTGATAATTTAAAAAGCACGCAGTTTCAAGTGGATCCCAGTTCAAATTCTAGCTTCTAGTGATGCTTGAAGAACATGCTAGATTTATTTCTCTGGAACAAGAAAAAAGCGGGATAAATTCCATCCTAATTATGAAAAGCTTTACTTCCAACAGTAATTGATCGAAGTACACTAAACCTTAGTAAAAAGTTATTTTGTACTATACTTAGAGCTAAGAACTACAAGAAATGACCTGTTTATGTTTTGTGAAAAGTTTTAATGACATCAGAATCCATGTGGAGAAATACACAAAACCATACATAAAGACTGCCATATGAATCAATTAAAGGAAAACCTTGCCTACATTCCTGCTTAACATTCATCTCAAAACAATTACTTTTATGGCTATAATGAAAAAAAATGAGGAAAAAAATACCTAAATGCTCTGCAAAGCCTTGGCTGATTTCAGGTTTTTCTTGCTCTTCTCTTTTCTCTTTCCTTCCTTTTTTTTTTTTCTTTCTTTTGCCTTTTTTTTTCTTTCTTTCTCTTGCTCTCATTTCAAGTTTCTTTATACTACTCTCATTTTACCTTCCAATTAGTCTTGGGTAACAAGGTTTATTCTACAGTTTGTTTTCTAAAACTTGGTATTTTTAAGTCACTTTTCCCAACCTAGTTAAAATTTGTCAATTTTGAAGGGAAGGGCAGTTTGATTCACTTTTAATCTTGGCACAACTTCCTATTACAACTCAATACAAACATGAGACTTACCATTTTTTTTTTGCTTTGTAGCTGAACAAATAAATATGGCGATGGTGCCATAATGAGCAGCAAATTCAGTCCTACCTGTTCTGTGGAGGCATCATTACCTATGTCATCAGGGAATCACCAGTTTCTGGTTTCCACTCTCTGTATTTGTGTAAAGTGTAAGATGCCAAACCATAGGATATCATCAAACATCACATATCAGCACATATGAGAGACAGAGAGAGAGAATGAACTAATGAGTGCCAGTATGGGCCACGTTTAATTTGCCCACATAAATTCAGCTTTAATCATGAAAATCTCCTCTGCAGCATATGGTCTGTTCAACATGGAAGTTAAAAAACACAGAGGTCCTTAAATTCTGCTTTTAGTCCTCTTTCACACATGAGGACTTAAGGGGGAAAAAATTTTTCAAAGCTTTCATGAAAAAAAGCAATAAACCAGTTTCTAGTCAGCGGACATCACCTTCAGAAACACAGCAAATCTGTTCCCTGAGGGTGACACTGTCCTAGAGCATTTACTGAAGGCCAGTGGATTTCTATAGGTTAATTTTATTCCCAGGATTCATGCTCCTGAAGAGAAGATTACAGTCCAAATATCACTAAGCTCTTCATTAAAAGGAAAAAGAAAATGTATACATTTCTCCTTCAGATGTAATAGACTTTTTGCCTAATAAAACTGTATGTCCTTTAAGTTAAAAATAGCTTATATTTTTGACAATCTATTTTGGAGGGGGAAAGTTTTAGCTTAAAAGTTTCCTGAGCTTGAAAAATTATTTATCCCCCAAATTATAATTTGATGTTATTATTGATGGTTAACCAGAGCTACCAGGAAAATATTTTCATTTCCCTGACGTCACTGACATTGAACAACTTTTCATACGTGTGTTGACCCATGGCATACCTCTGCAGAAAGGTCTACTCACACCCTTTGACCATTTTTTTTTTTAATCAGGCTGTTTTATTATTGTTGAGTTGGAAGAGTTCATTACATATACATCCAGAATATTAACTCCTTATCCGGTATATATGATTTGCAAATATTTTCTCCTACCTTGTGAGTCCTCTTTTTCATCTTCTTGATAGTATGGTCTGCAGCACAAATATTTTTCAAGTTCCATAGTATAACTATTTTTTCTTTTGTCATATGTACTTTTGGAGTCACATCTAAAAAACCATTATGCAACCCAATGTCATGAGACTTACTCCTATGTTTTCTTCTGATTTTTCTTCATTGGTTTTAGGTCTTACATTTGGTCTATGGTCCACTTTGAGTTAATTTTTGCTCATGGTATGAGGTAGAGGTTCAACTTCATTTTTTTAATACGAATATCCACTTGTCTCAGCACCATTTGTTAAAAAGACTTCCTTTGCCCATGAGATGTTTTGGCACCAAAGTAAAAAATCAAACCCGAAATGCAAGGGTTTATTTCTGGACCCTCAATTCTATTCCATTGACCAATGTCTATCCACATGTCAGCACCACACCACCTTAATTATTATCTTTGTAATGGCTTTGAAATCAAGAAGTGTGAGTCCCCCAACTTTGGTTTTTTCTATATTATTTGATTATCTTGGGCCCCTGTTTTTGCATATAAATTTTCAAGACCAGCTTGTCAATTTCTGCAAAAACAACAAAAACAAAAAAACGGGATATTGCTAGACATTCTGTTGAATCTATAGGTCAGTACTGAGTCTTCCAATCTATAAACATGGCATGTTGTACATTTAAGATCTTTTATCTTTCTTCAACAGTGTTTTCCAGTTTTCAATGCAGAAATCTTGTTAGGTTTTGTTAAATTTATACAAGTATTTTACTTTTCCAATGCTACTGTAATGGGAACTGTTTTTTCTAATTACATTTCACAATGTTAATTGCTAGTGTCAAGAAATACAATTTGTTTTTGTGTATTGATTTTGGATCTTCTGCAATCTGATTTCCTGTTCTAATCAGTTTCTGGTGGATTCCTTTGGATATCTTATATTAGAGATGTCATCTGTAAAGAGTTTTGTTTCCTTCACTACAATCTGAATGCCATTTGTTTCTTTTTCTTACTTAATTACCCAAACAGAACCTCCATGATATTGTTAAACAGGAGTGGTGAGAAGGGACATTCTTGTCTTCATTTTTGGTCAGTCTAGCTGAAGGTTTTTCAGTTCTCTTAATCTGACAGAACTTCTGACTTTGTTGATTTTTTTCTACTGTTTTTCTATTCTCTATTTCATTATTTCCACTCTAACATTTATTACTTCCTTCTATTTGCTGGGTTTGGTTTATTAGTTTCTTAAAATGAACGTTTAGATGATTGATTTCAGATTTTTTTAAAGACTGGTATTTTTCAGCTCTAAATTTCTCTGAGCACTGCTTTAGTTACAAACCATATATTTTAGTATGTTAGGATTTCATTTATAATCATTTCAAAGTATTCTCTAGTTTTTCTTGTTACTTCTTCTTTGAAACATCATGTGGGACCATACTGTTAAGCTTACACATATTTGCAAATCCCCTCAAACTTGTTACTGATTTCTATCCTAATTCCATCGACCAGAAAAGTATTTTTTCAACAGTTTGAAATTTATTAAGATTTATTAAAATCTTTAATTTCTTCAAGTTTATTAAAGCTTGTTTTGTGTACATTGCCTATGGTCTGTCCCAAAGAATGTTCGATGTATGCTTGAGAAAAACGCATTTTTCTTCTGCTATTGGGTGATATGTCCCAAAGATGTCAGGTCTAGTTTGTGGATGCTGTTGTTCAAGTCTCATCCTTCTGTGCTGATCTTCTGCTTACCTTCTATCCATCATTAAAAGTGAGCTACTGACGTCTCTAAAAGGGAACTGATTTCTCCCAGATTGTCAGTTTGTTCTTAATGTATTTGTAGACACTATTGTTAGGTGCATATATGTTCATAAATGCTATATCTTCCTGATAGATTTAGCTTTTATTACAATGGAATGCCCCTCTATGCTCTAGTAATTTTTTTTTAGGTATTTTGTCTGATATCAGTATAGCTACTTGAGCTTTTTTTTTTCTTTTAGGGATAGCTCCTCCAGCTTTTTTTATGATTGTTTAAGGTTATGCTATCTTTACTTTCAACTTATTTATATCTTTGAATCTAAAGTGTGCCTCTAGTAATACAATATATACTGGATTATGCAATCTGACATCCGCCTTTTGAATGGATTACACAATCCATTCACATTTAATAGTATTTTCAATTTGGTTGAATTTACATCTCTAGATTTTTAATTTTTAATATAGCTCATGTCTTTTTTCCTCCATTCTTTATTACCTTCTTTTGTATTAAAAGGATTAAGTAGATATTTAATTTCTTAAGCCACTTTGTCTTATATTTCAGTGTTTTTAGTGGTTGTTCTAGGGTTCGCAATATACCCTTAATTTATCAGAACCTACCTCAGATTTATACTGACCTAATTCCAAAAACATAGAAACTTTACTCTCTATAGCTCCATTGACTTCCCACCATTTTACACTATAACTGTTATAAATACTCTGTGTGCATGTGTTTCATATGATACAAATTGTTATAATCACTAGTTTATATAATCTTACATCTTTTAAAGAATTGAGAGGAATGTATATTCATATATTGTTACATTAACCATTTTATTTACCCTTGTTATATTAGCCATTTTATATTAACCATCTTATTTACCCTTAATTGTTCATTTATTTTTTAATGTCTTTCAACTAACCTTTTTACTTAAATTCAATTAGCCAACATATAGTACATCATTAGTTTCAGATGTAGTGTTCAATAATTCATCAGTTGCATTGAACACCCAGTGCTCATCCCATCACATGACCTCCTTAATGCCCAACACCCAGCTGCCCCATCCCCCCACCCATCTCTCCTCCAGCAACCCTCAGCTTGTTTCCCAGAGTCCAGAGTCTCTCATGGTTTGTCTCCCTCTGATTTCTTCCCATTCAGTTTTTCCTTCCTTCCCTTATGATCTTCTGCACTATTTCTTCTATTCTACATATGAGTGAAACCATATGAAAATTGTCTCTGACTGACTTATTTCGATCAGCATAATACCCTCCAGTTCCACCCATGCTGATGTAAATGGTAAGTATTCATCCTTTCTGATGGCTGAGTAATAGTCCACTGTATATATAAACCACATCTTTATCCATTCATCTGTTGAAGGACATCTCAGCTTCTTTGGCTCTTGTGGACATTGCTGCTATGAACATTGGGGTGTAGGTGCCCCTTCCTTCCAGTACTCGTTCACTTCCTTCTGCAGCTTTGACTTCACCGATATCATCTCTGTGCTCCAAAGCAGCTTTGTTTCCACTGGTCTCCTTCGCACTGTTATTCTGTTAGGTTACGTTTGTTTATGTCATAGGTTCAATAATATGCATACTGTTTATGAAGTTGTTTTTAAAGTCAGTCAAGAGAATAAAGGAAAAGAAATATACAATTATACTATCACCCAGTGCTCTTGCATGTGTGTACATGAGTGCAAATAACTGTCTGGTGTCATTTACTCTCAGCCTATAGAACTCCCTTTAGCATTTCTTGAAAGGCAAATCTGTTGGGAACACATTCTCTGCATTTATTTATCTGAGAATGTCTGTATTTCACTTTCATTTAGGAAAACGGTCTTGCTAGATACGAGATTTGGGGTTGGGATCACTTTCACTTTCAGCACTGTAAGTTGCCCTCCTGCCTTCTGGACACCATTCATTCTGATATGTCTGCTGTTATTTTTGAGGTTTCCGTGCACGTGATGAGTTGTTTTTCTCTTACTGCTTTCAGGACTTTCTTCTATGTCTTTGGCTTTCAGTATTTTGAGTAAGAGGTATCAGGGTGTGGATCTCTTGGGGTTTACTACTTGATGTTCACTGATCTTGGGTGTGTTTATTAATGTTTTTCATCAAATTTCTGGGCACATCTTCTAATATTCTTTTTTCTGTACCTTTCTGTCTCCCCTCCTTCTGAAATTCATGTTTCATTGATATTGGTCACTTAGTGGTGTTTCACATTCTTTTGAGTTTCTGCCCTTTTTTTCACTTTTCTCTTTTCTTCAGATTACATAGCCCCTATTGATTTACCTTAAACATAGCTGCATTTCTTCCTGCTACCACAAATCACTTGTTAAACTAGATAGTGGGTTGTTGGGTTTTTTTTTTT
>ML101705.1:0-16114 GCA_003697995.1 Taxidea taxus jeffersonii
TATATATATACAATGGAATATTATGCAGCCATCAAAAGAAATGAAATCTTACCATTTGCGACGACATGGATGGAGCTAGAGCGTATTATGCTTAGTGAAATAAGTCAACTGGAGGAAGACAACTATCACATGATCTCCCTGATATGAGGAAGTGGAGATGCATTGGGGGTGGGGGTTAAGGTGGTAGGAAAAGAAAAAATGAAACAAGATGGGATTGGGAGGGAGACAAACCAAAAGAGACTCTTAATGTCATTAAACAAACTGAGGGGGGTGGGGGGGGGAGAGGGGTTGGGAGAGGGTGGTGGGGTTACATTATATGTTTAAATAAAAAAAATAAATAAAAAAGGGAATGTAAGAAAGTTGATCTCAGACTTGGAAGTAGATTTAAAATGACCTTCATCAGTTACAAATATTATTAACAGGGTTTCTATTTTCAATTAAATAACATTTATCGAGTCTTTCAAAAAAAAAAAAAAAGATGGTAAAAAAGCAGGGGGACCATGAACTTGTTTTGTCCATTGAACACAGCTAGATAGTTATCAAATCGTTCTGAAAACCTAAGAAATCAATCAGAGGTTTGAGAGAACAAAATCTGTAAATCTCTAAGTAGAGAAGTGACCACCTTCTGTAAGGTAGGAGGTGTGTAAGTTCACTTGGAGATACAGCTGTGGATTTGGTGGCTGGGAGGAAGCCAGCTTACAGAGGCTGTGGCACGGTATTAGAAGGAGCAGAGCATAAAATATGAACTTTTGGAAGTTCACTACTCTCCGATATGTTAAAGGTGCTCAGGTGGCAAGGGGGGGGGGCAGAATCCCAGGAGTGACAAGGTGGTCTGAGGATCCCCTGGGTTGCAGGAGAAATTGGTGATGCCAACATCGTCTAGGCTCCTAGGCAGAGGAACCAGGAAGCCAGTGGAGAGCGGTGGGTCTTGGTGCCAGCCTTCTGCTATAAACTGCAAACAGTCAGATGGTCGTGTGCCTGCTTTCCTGGCCAGCAATCTTGGCAAGACCCTTTTAACAGTGTGGGTCACCCTCCTTGCAAGTCCTGGAATTTGGAGTTTTGCAACTTGGTCACATGCCTGAGATTACAAGGCTCAGACACAGGCAGGGTGAATATAGGAATCAGGCAGAAACAAGGAACACAAATAGGGTGATGGGGGGCTCAAACTTTCAGCTCTGAGGCTAGAGCAGACACAGCAATTTTCATCCCACCCATCAGTGCTGAGAGCATTCAGGGCCAAAACAGTGCCATCTAGTGGACGCCAGAGCTCCATACCAGGGGCCCTGCCCCTGCTACACCCTGGAGCTCTATTTCCAAAGAAACAAGTCAGCCTGAGAATCAGTACATCAGGGACCCCCTTCAGAAACCAGCTCAAACAACTAACTTCCACAAGTTTATTGATCATAAGGTGCTGCACAGCTTCATCTCTAAGGGAAATAGGATCTGCTTCCTTTCTATTTTTATTCTTTTTTTAAAATTTTTTCATTTATTTTCATATATTTTCCAATATATCTTCTACTGTTAATTTTTAAAATTGTATTTTTACATATTACCTTTAACATATATGTTTTCTCATTTTTATTTTTTAAAAAATATTTATTTATTTATTTATTTGACACAGAGAGATCACAAGTAGGCAGAGAGAGAGGGGGAAGTAGGCTCCCTGCTGAGCAGAGAGCCCGATGTGGGACTCGATCCCAGGACCCTGAGATCACGACCTGAGCCGAAGGCAGAGGCTTAACCCACTGAGCCACCCAGGTGCCCCTTCATTTTCATTTTTAATTAATTAATTAACTTTTTAAAAGATTTTATTTATTTATTTGAGAGAGAGAGCACAAGCATCGCTGAGCAGAGAGCCTGATGCAGGGCTCGATCCGAGGACTCTGGGATCACACCCCGAGCTGAAGGCAGATGCCCAATTGACTGAGCCACCCAGGTGACCCTTTATTTTTTAATTTAATTTCTATCAGTCAACATATAGTACATAGTTTCAGTTGTAGTGTTCAATAATTTGTCAGTGGCTTGTAACACCCCATACTCATCGCATCACATGCCCTCATTAATGCTGATCACCAAATTACCCAATTCCTTACCCACCTCCCCTGCAGCAACCCTGTTTGTTTCTTATACTCAAGGGTCTCTAATAGTTTTTCTCCCTCTCTGAAGACTTCCCATTCAGTTTTCCCTCCCCTACCATATGCATATCCGTACCAATACACAGAGTCTTATGTTCACATATAAGTGAAACCATCTGATAATGTCTTTGACTGACTTATTTCACCCAGCATAATACCCTCCAGGTCCATCCATGTCGACATAAATTGTAGGCATTCATTTTTGATGGCTGAGTAATATTCCATTCTATATATACATATACCACATCTTCTTTATCCATTCGTCTGTTGAAGGATATCTAGGTTCTTTCCACAGCTTGGCTATTGTGGACATTGCTGCTATAAACATTGGGGGCAGGTGCCCCTATGGATCACTAAATCTGTATCACTGGGGTAAATACCCAGTTGTGTAATTGCTGGGTCACAGGGTAGCTCTACTTTTTAACTTTTTAAGGAACCTCCATACCGTTTTCCAGAGTGGCTGTACCAGCTTACATTCCCACTAACAGTGTAAGAGGGTTTCCCCTTTCTCTGCATCCTCACCAACATTTGTTGTTTCCTCTCTTGTTAATTTGAGCCATTCTAGCTGCTGTAAGATGGTATCTCATTGTGGTTGTGATTTGTGTTTCCCTGATGACAAGTCATGTGGAGCATTTTTTCATGTGTCTGTTGACCATTTGGATGTTTTCTTTGGAGAGGTGTCTGTTCATGTCTTCTGCCCACTTCTTGACTGGATTGTTTTTTGGTGTTGAGTTTGAGAAGTTCTTTATTGATCTTGCATACTAGCCCTTAATCTGTTATGTGATTATTGAATAGTTTTGTTGACTCTTTCCTTTGCTGTACAGAAGCTTTATTTTATTTTATTTTATTTTATTTTATTTTATTTATTTGACAGATCACAAGTAGGCAGAGAGGCAGGCAGAGAGAGAGAGGGAAGCAGGCTCCCTACTGAGCAGAGAGCCTGATTCAGGGCTCGATCCCAGGACCCTGGGACCACGACCTGAGCCGAAGGCAGAGGTTTTAACCTGCTGAGCCACCCAGGAGCCCCATGTACAAAAGCTTTTATCTTAATGAAGTCCCAAGAGTTATTTTTGCTTTTGTTTTCCTTGCCATTGGAGACATGTCTAGCAAAGAAGTTACTGTGACTGATGTTAGAATTTACTGTGTTCTCCTCTAGGACTTTGATGGATTCCTGTCTCACATTTAGGTTTTTCACCCATTTTGATTTTATCTTTGTGTATGGTGTAAGAGACTGGTCGAGTTTCATTCTTCTGTACATAGCTGTCCAATTTTCCCAACACCATTTATTAAAGAGACTGTCTTTTTTCCATTGGGTATTCCTTCCTGATTGTCAAAGATTAGCTGACTATAGTGTTGATGTCCATTTCTAGGTTCTCTATTCTCTTCCATTGATCTATGTGTCTGTTTTTGTTTCAGTACCATACTATCCTAATGATTAGAGTTTTATAAGATATCATGAAGTCAGGCATTGTGATGTCCCCAGTTTTGGTTTTCTTTCTCAAAATTCCTCTGGATATTTGGGGTCTTTTCTGGTTCCATACAAATTTTAGGATTATTTGGTTCTAGCTCTGTGAAAAATGTTGATGGTATTTTCATAGGGATTGCATTGAATGTGTAGATTGTGCAGGGCAGCACAGATATTTTAACAATGTTTGTTCTTTCAATCTATGAGCACAAAATGTTTTTCCATCTCTTTGTGACTTCCTCAATTTCTTTCATGAGTGTTCTGTAGTTTTAAAAATACAGATCCTTTGCCTCTTTGTTTAGTTTTATTCCTAGGTATCTTATGATTTTTGTGCAATTGTAAATGGAATCAATTCCTTAATTTCTCTTTCTTCAGTCACAATGTTAGTGTATAGAAATGTCACTGGTTTTTGTGCATTGATTTTGTATCTGGCCATGTTACTGGATGCTGTATGAGTTCTAGCATTTTTGGGGTGGAGTCTTTTGAGTTTTCCACATAAAGTATCATGTTACTGGCAAAGAGAGAGAGTTTGACTTCTTTGCCAATTTGAAGACATTTTATTTCTTTTTGTTGCCTGACTGCTGAGGCTAGGACTTCTAGTACTATATTGGACAAAAGTAGTGAGAATGGGCATTCCTGTTGTGTTCCTGACCTTAAGGTAAATGCTCTGTTTTCCCCCATTGAAAGTGATATTCCTGGGTGCCTAAATGGCTCAGTTGGTTAAGTGACAGCCTTTGGCTCAGGTCATGAACCTGGTGTCCTGGGAACAAGTCCCACATTGGGATCCCCCTGCTCTGTGAGGAGCCTGCTTCTCCCTCTCCCTTTGCCTGCTACTCCTTGCTTGTGCTCTCTCTGTGTCAAAAAAATAAGTAAAAATTCTTAGAAAAAAAAAAGAAAATTATATTCACTGCGGGCTTTTCATAGATGGCTTTTAAGATACTGAGGAATGTTCCCTTTATGCCTACACTTTGAAGAATTTCAATAAAGAAAAGATGCTGTATTTTGTCAAGCATTTATCAAATGCTTTTCCTGCATCAACTGAGAGGATCATATGGTTCTTGTCCTTTTTTTTTTTTTTTTAATGTATTGTATCACATTGACTGATTTGCAGATGTTGAATGACCCTTGCATCCCAAGAATAAATCCCACCTGGTCATGGTGGATAATCCTTTTAATGTATTGTTGGATCCTATTAGCTAGTATCTTGGTGAGAATTTTTTCATCCATGTTCATTAGGGATTTTGGTCTATAATTCTCCTTTTTGATGGTGTCTTTGTCTGCCTTTGGAATTAAGGTAATGTTGGTCTCATAGAAAGAGTTCGGAAATTTTCCTTCCATTTCTATTTTTTGAAAAAGCTTCAGAATAATAGGTATTAATTCTTTTTTAAATGTTTTGTAGAATTCCCCTGGGAAGCCTTCTGGCCCTGGACTCTTGTTTGTTGGGAGATTTTTTTTTTTATTGTGTTGTATTAGTCACCATAAAATACATCCTTAGTTTTTGATGCAGTGTTCCAAGATTCGTTGTTTACGTGCAACACCCAATGCTCCATGCAATACGTGCCCTCTGTTGGGAGATTTTTGATTACTGATTCAATTTCATTGCTGGTTATGGGTCTATTGAGGGTCTTTTTCCCTCCTGTTTCAGTTTTGGTACTTTATATGTTTTTAGGAATTTATCCATTTCTTCCAGATTGCCTAATTTGTTGGCATATAATTGCTCATAATGTTATCTTATATTTGTTTGTATTTCTTCAGTGTTGGTTGTGATCTCTTCTCTTGTATTCATAATTTTATTTATTTGGGTAACTTCTCTGTTCTTTTTGATAAGTCTGGCTATTCTTTCAAAGAACCAGCTCCTAGTTTCACTTATCTGTCTGTTTTTTAATTTTGTATCATTTATTTCTGCTCTGATGTTTATTATTTGCCTTCTCCTGTTGGATTTAGGCTTTGCTTTTCTTTCTCAAGCTCCTTTAGGTGTAAGGTTATGTTGTGTATTTGAGTCTTTCCTTGCTTCTTGAGGAAAGTCTGTATTGCTAAATACTTCCCTCTTAAGATTGCCTTTGCTGCATCCCAAAGGTTTAGTGTTACTTTCATTCTCATTTGCTCCCATGTGTTTCTTCTTAATCGCTTGGTTAACTCATTCTTTCTTTAGTAGGATATTCTTTAACTTCCATGTATTTGTAGTCCTTACACTTCTTTTCTTGTGGTTGACTTCATTTTACAGCATTGTGGTCTGAAGATTCATGCATGGTATGATCTCAATCATTTTGTAACTGCTGAGACCTGATTTGTGACTGAGTATGTGACTGATTCTGGAAAATGTTCCATGCGCTGCTTTGGGATGAAATGCTCTGTGTGCATTTGTTAAGTCCATCAGGTCCAGTGTATCATTCACAGTCCTTGTTTCCTTGTTGATCTGCTTAGATGATCTGTCCATTGCTTTGAGTGGAGTGTTAGAATCCCCGACTATTGAGTATTATTATCAACGTGTTTCTCTAATTTTGTTCTTAATTGGTTTGTATAATTGGCTGCTCCCACATTAGAGGCATAAATATTACAGTTGTTAGAGCTTCTTGGATAGACCCCTTTATTACACTATAATGTCCATCTCCATCTTGTAACATAAGAGAAGTCTTTGGTTTAAAATCGAGTTTGTCTGATTTTGTCTGATACAAGGACAGCCACTCCAGCTTTTCTTTGATGTCCATTAGCACAACAATTGTTTTCCACCCCCTCACTTTCAAGGTGATGATGCCTTTGGGTCTAAAACAAGTCCTTTGTAAGCAGCATATCAATAAGTCTTGGTTGTTGTTGTTGTTGTTTTTTAATCCATTCCGATACCCAATGCCTTTTGATTGCATTTAGTCCATTTACATTCAGCATATTTATTGATAGATAAGAATTAAGTGCCATTGTAATACCTGTAAATTTGCTGGCCCTTTAGATTGTTTCTTTCTAGTCTTTGTTGCCTTTAGTCTCTATTTGTGCTCAGGGTCTACTTTCACATTTCTTGCAGGTCTGGTTTAGTGTTTACAAATTCCTTCAGTTTTTGTCTGTCTGGGAAATATCTTTCCTTCTATTCTGAATGACAGTCTTGCTGGGTAAAGTATTCTTGGCTGCATATTTTCCCCATTCAGCACGTTGGTTATTTCCTGCCACTCTCTCTTCAAGTTTCAGTGCTTTTGTTTCTACCCTCATTGGTTAAGGCCCTTTTGTCCTTAGCTGTTTTCAGAATTCTTTTTGTATTTTTTTATTTTAAAGATTTTATTTATTTATTTGTTAGAGAGAGAAAGAGAGCGAGCACAGGCAGACAGAGTGGCAGGCAGAGGCGGAGGGAGAAGCAGGCTCCCTGCCAAGGAGCCCGATGCGGGACTCGATCCCAGGACGCTGGGATCATGACCTGAGCCAAAGGCAGCTGCTTAACCAACTGAGCCACCCAGACGTCCCTCTATCTTTGTATTTTGCATGTTTTCCTATATGTCATGTCGACCTGTTTTTCTTGACTTTAAAGGGGATCTCTGTGCCCCCTTGGACTTGAATGCCAATTTCCTTCTCCAAATTAGAGAAGTTCTCAGCTATAATTTGTGGAAATAAACCTTCTGCCCCTTTTCCCCACTCTTCTTCTGGGACTATGGTATAGAGATTATTGTGTTTTATGGAATTGTTGAGTTCCCTAAGTCCCCTAAGTCTACCTTAGTTATCTAATACTTTTCTTTCCCTCTTCTTTTCAGCTTCCTTATTTTACATAATTTTTTTCTTCTATATTACTTATTCTCTGTGCTGCTTCTTCAATTCCTGATTTTTTTTTTTCTTTCCAGGTATAGCTTTTTTTTTTTTCAGCCTGACTAGTTTTTAGGTCTTTTATCTCTGCAGCTAAGTTTACTCTGGTGTCTTCTCTGCTTTTTAAAGCCCAGCTCGTAGTCTTATGACTATCATCCTACACTCTTGTTCAAGTTTTATCTGTTTTGAGCAAGTCCCTTGCTGTGATTTCTTCTTGACTTCCTTTCAGGGTGAATTCCTCCATCTTGTCATTTTGGCTAAATTTCTGTCTTTATGTGTTTCTTTGAAAGCTTGTTATGGTTCCTGCACCTGAGTGTAATGCTGTATTAAAAAGGGGTCATACATTGTCCAGTGCCTGGCATTTCAGGAAGTGTTTCTGGTGTTTGCTGTGTGCACTCTGCATCTGTGTGGCTGCTCCTTTCCCCAGATCTGTTGTCTGAAGATTCGTTCTTGTTTGCAGTGGGGAGTGTTTATCTAGGTGTGCTTGGTTTTGTTTGTGAAAATAAGCCTGGGAAAAAAGAAAAGAAGAAAAGAAGCCTAACTTCCCCCACCCCCCACCGAAAAATCCAACTGTTTTGGTGGCAAGGGGGAATTTGTACCACCCCAACACCACAGCTCTCCCACATTTTATCTTTGGCACACGGCTAAGATTTAAAACTCCAAAATATCAAAGGACCCGAAACCCCGTGGGCCCATTTCCCTTCCAGAGTAGAGCCTTGTCACTCTGGTGTCCTTTGTCTCAGAAAAATAGCCCCATGCCTGCTCAGTGTGCAGGTTCTACGCTGTAGAAACAAAAAGCAGAGGAACCTGGTGGCTCACTCCGTTCAGCAGCTGAGGTCATGATCTCAGGGTCCTGGGATCAAGCCTGGCATTGGGCTCCCTGTACAGCAGGGAGTCTGCTTGTCCCTCTGCCTCTGCCCCTCACCACTGCTCATGCATGCTCTTGAACAAATAAATACAATTAAAAAAAAAAAAAGGTGTCTGGGTGGCTCACTCAATTAAGCGTCTGCTTTTGGCTGGGGTCATGATCCCAGGATCAAGTCCTGCATTGGGCTCCTTGCTCGGCAGGGAGCCTGCTTCTCCCTCTGCCCGCCCCTCTCCTTGCTTGTGCTCTCTCAATCTGTCTCTGACAAATGAATTTTAAAAATCTTAAAAAAAAAAAAAAAAAAGGAAGAGAGAAGCAGCAACCAGGTTACCCCCCACCCCCGGCACGTACCTCTGTCCCCTGCTGATGAAAGGCCATTTGCTGGCACCTGCAGGGTCTTTTGTCCTTGGAGAGGCAATGTAGTCAAGGAAGGGGAACACTAACTAGGATTCTACCAAAGAAAGGAAATGCCCTTTCTCCCTTCTTTTAAATACTTACATCACTATGGACTAAACATCTGCTTCACTTTATAGTAATGAACAGGTTTGAAGATTTTTGATAGACCTTATCAAATTGCCTGCAGAAATGATGTACAGGTTTACACTCCCTCAGGTACCGCATGAGTCTGCCACCTTTCAACAGCAGTGGTGTATAAGTAACAAATGCATTTAGTGAAAAAAAAAATCTACCAATTGCTTTTATTTGAATTTCATTGCCAACAGAGTGGAACCTCTTGCATGTATTAACTATTCATTTGTTTTTATCTGCCATCATTTTTCTATAGCATTGTACATTTTACCCTTGCTTTCAGTGTATGTATGTGATCTTTATTTCCTAAGGATATTACTATAAATGTAATAATTTATTTATTTAAAAATGTTTTTATAATAAAATTCATCCTATATTATGGCTGATATTCCACAATGGGGGGTAAATAATTTAATTTATAACATTTACAGATAACTTTTTTTACAAGATTTTACTTATTTAACAGAGAGAGATCACAAGTAGGCAGAGAAGCAGGCAGGGGGGCGGGGGAAGCAGGCTCCCTGCTGAGCGGAGAGCCCAATGTGGGGCTCAATCCCAGGACCCTGAGATCATGACCTGAGCTGAAGGCAGAGGCTTAACCCACTGAGCCACCCACCACCCTAGAGATAACTTATAAAGGCCTAGAATACAAAATTAAATATAAGACCTGCAAGGCACATCTGCTTGGGGCAGAGGAATGCTATTTTTTCATACCATCATTGCATCTACTAAGACTGATAGGGAAACAACTTTTTAAATCCAGCTTTTAAAAATTTTGAGTATTTTTTCTTTTCTTGCTTGAGCAATTAGATGACATTCCTTATGATTACACAGGTTCAATTCCTAACCCTTCAGTTGTAACTACTTAGTGTGGAGTTGAAAAATCTCAAGCATGGTATAGTGACTTCCCATATACCATTTAAAATTTTTTTTTATTTTACAAAGATGCACATTTTTTGCCTTATTTACTATTTTTTAAAAGATTATTCATTTGAGAGAAAGTATAAGCAGGAGGCAGAGGCAGAAGGAGAGGGAGAAGGAAACTCCCCACTGAGCAGGGAGCCTGATATGGGGCTTGATCCCAGGACCCTGGGATCAGGACCTGAGCCAAAGGCAGACTCTTAACGGACTGAGCCACCTAGGTGTCCCTAAATGTAATAATTTAGAATGTATTTTCTCCATTTGCATTTTAACTTTGGTAATGAATGTCAATGTTAGTTTTGTACAGTGGAATATACTGATGTGCCCCCTCTTAAATTTGTGCTGTTGTAGAAAGTTCTTTCCCAAATAAAGAGAAGACATTGAACATCCTTTCTTTGATTTCTGATAGTTCCAAATTTTTACATGTATTTATTCTTCTGGAATATATTTCACTATTTTTCAACATAAAATATTTTCTGTGTTTCAAAACTTAATCCCAAACTTCAGGAATTTATACAGGTAGAATTTAAATCAGTGGGGAAATACACATATACTTTCATAAATGATGCAAACCATCATTTTGGGGGAAAAACAGATTCCTATCTCATATAAGTTATAAAAATGGATTCCATAAGGCTATAACTTGAATTAGGAAAATATTTTTATCAGAAAATACAAACTCTACAAATCTAGCCATCTGGATAAACACAAGGCAGATTATCTATCCCTGGACAGTTTGCTAGTGTTAAAGTGAAATAATGTGACAAAATATCCTTCATCATATTAATACCATGCTTATATACTATTGTCCTATCTTAGATTATAATCAATAGCATACAATTATAAAACTTTTTCAGTCTTCATAAAAGTTTCTCTAAGTTTTTGGCTGTATCTGATTTTCTTTACTAGGACTCAGCTATCACCTGGAGCAAGATTTTTATTTGAATTAAGAAGGGGCCCATCATTGAAATAAATAACAGTATAGAGACTTAGAAACACCTATAATTATCAATATAAATAGTAACTTATGTTACATGTAGGCATCACAGAAGGCAATAAAAATATAACTGTAATGGACATGGGAGGGGATACAAAAGCACATCATTAGGGATTCAGGTCTCTTTTCCAATGCAAAACCCAGTGCCCCACGTACTGTATGTAACTGCCTGTGGGCATCTCATAAGCCAAGCTTCCAGAGGGCTCCCTCTGCCCACCGTGCATCACCGGATGTGGTACTCCCTGAAGCACTTGGCGTGGACACCCTTCTGGCACTTCTCGCAGCGGGTGTTGGTCTGCGAGTGGCAGAGGGCACATCGGGTCCTCTTGTCCTGGTGGACTATCCAGTGCCCAATCATGTCAAAGCGGCTCTCAGTTTCCAGCCTCCTGCTTCGCCGCCCCTGGGAGGACATGTCAGCGTTGCTCTCCAGGTACACGCAGGCCACATACCTCCGGAAGGCCAGGAGGTCCACCTGGGCATCGTGGCTGCAGATCCTGTGTAGCTGCCAGGCATTATTGAGGGCAGCATCGATGACATAGCCGATGAAGCTCGAGTACCACTTCATGCCACGGATATTCACCTTGTACTTGGCAATGTTCTGGTCCATCCGACTGACACCCCCCACCTTTTCCTGGTACAGCTTCACCAGGGAGGGCTGACGGACCTGGGTCCGGGTCTTGGCTGCTCCAGCATGGTGGCCGGTGAGCCCCACGGGCTCTATGCCCACAGCATTGGAGCAGATGTTGACCACGCTGCTATCATGCCAGCGGCACACGATAATTTCCTCGCTCTCATCAACTTTATAATCAAACGAGCCCCTCTTCATTTTCTTCAGTTCTTTGGGATCTTTGAGGGGACATCGCTCAGTCCTGTACTCACGAACAGTTCCTGTGGCCTTCACCCCCTTTTTCCTCAAAATGGACATGAGTTTGACACTTGTAAAAACCTTGTCAAAGAATATGTGGTATGGCAGACAGCCACGCTCCTGCAGCGCGTCCACAAACTTGACCACCATACTGCCCCCGAGGTCCAGGCCCCTGTGCGATTTGGTGAACAGCGTGCCCTGGGAGGGCTCAAACCACACCAGGTAGCCCCTGCTGGTTGTCCCACACCAGATCTTGTAGCCCAGCCGCGTGGGCTTCCCGGCACACAGCTGCTTGGATCCCCGGTGCCCGAAGTACTCACACATGGACTCTCCGAAGCTATAGAACTCTTCCAGGGGTGCGTGCTTCTGGAAATTGCGATTCATCCGGACAATGAGAGGCCTGACTTTGGCGAACCTGTCGCTTTCATTCAGTTCAGTGTTATCTGCAAAATGCAGGTATGAGAAGATCAGTTCAAATCTGTCCCTTCTAATTGCATCCGCCACAAGATGATGATGTGAATCGGGGGATGTTTCCCAAAACATCCTTCTCCTTGGATAGGATATATACCCACTTAAAATCAAAATGCCCAAAACACACTTTAATTCCTGGGCTGTGAGCCCAAGGTTGACATTTTTCTGCCAAGCATAACGATTGGTTTCATTAACAATGAAATTAATTGTTCCTTCATCAAAGAACAACTCGAAGAGGCCGACAGGACTCAGTTCCTGGCTTCTGAGATCTTCTATGTGAGGATCCGATGCAGTCCAACTGCTGAAGTCGGGTCGGATATCTCTTTTGGTCCAAATACGCTGAGGCTCCACCATGGCCTTCTGCCGCTTCGTGGCCAGCTCCAGGTCCTCTTCCTCCTCCTCAGTGCCAGAATCCTCGGGCACCACAGAGGCATGCAGGATGCTGCCTGGCAGGTGGGAGCCTTGCCGGCCATCTTCATCACCGGAGTCCTCGTCAGTGAAGTCCCCTGAGGCATTGTCCGGAGGGGCAATAAAGATCTCCTCTGGGCTGTGGCCGGACTCATCCTCCTCAAGCGCATTCAGGACCTCCAGCAGCTTTGTAGACTTTGGCTTTGAACTGGCTCCTCTCCCAACAGTGAAGCTGCTGCAACGACAGCAAACAAAATGTGGAGCAGAGACAATGTGTCAGCAGAAAACTCTGTTCAAGGGCTGCCTGAGAGGATGGCATTCCCACCACAGAGTCCCGAGCCTCAACAGCATCCCAGACCCAGGACCACCAGGCCCAGGGCCAGGTAAGGTGATTTTTCAGACCAGCACACATTACTCTTTCAAGCGCAAATGTATTTCAAGGGGAGGCATTCTAAAGAGACCTTCGGTTCTTTCCTTCTTAAAGTGTTTTGAATAGAGAATCACCTTTAGGGATAAATTCGGGAGCCACGGTCATCCCACACATAACAGTGAGCACCCCCAGGAGCCTGGGCTACGCAAGTCACACCCACTGATGTCCTCTGACTCAGTGGCCCCAAGAGCTCTCCTTTCATCCCTCCCTCTGACCTGGGTCTTCCCTTTCCCTTATTAAGTTAGCAGTTACAAGTTTCCTGTTTCCCAAGTTCTCAAACTCTGCCTACTGGAACTCCCACTACCCCAGTACAGGACCTGAACAGATTCAGACAGATTTTCAGATGGCTCCCTCGACATCAGACATCTTACTATCTCCTAGCTGCAATCCAGAAGCCAAACAGACTCAGGAAACGTGGAAACCCCTGCTATCCTGACTCTTCCCTGCACAGGTGGGAACTAACCAGATGCGAAGAGACACTTGTATTTCATGAGCAGCAACCATGAGGAGGCACTTCCCAGGGATGGGCAGTGGGCACACTCCCCTCCTGACCTGCACAGCAACTGTTCTAACTGGAGGAGAAAGAGGACAGTTCAACAAACAAGTAGCTATGCAGGATGGCACGAGGCTGTGAAGGGGCATCCTGGATAAGGGACAGAGAATATAGTGGAAGATTAGGACTGGAGTTGTTATTTTACATGAATGAAGAGTGAAAGCTCACAACGTGGGGGCCTGAAAAAGAGAGTGAGGCTTACAGACAGCTAGAGACAGGGCGTCTCAGGCACAGAGAAAGAACTACAGGTACGAGGTCCTGAGCCTGAAGGTACCTGTTCTCTGTAAACAGCAAGGAGGCTTCAGAGGTAAGAAGAGGAGGAGAGCAGAGCTCTAGAAGCCCTCGTCAGGACACTCCATTGTGTTTGGCTGTCATGGGAAGCCCTCTAGAGTGCACGGAGCAGGGCAGTGAGGCCTATCACTGTGGCTGTGAGAGTGGACAGGGCAGAGAAGGTGGGCACTAAGGCTGCCCTGTGCCACTCTGGCCCAACCTCTTCATGAGAAGAATTCCAAACAGAGGGAGGACACAGGCTTTACCGCAGAAGTGACTTCTCTGCAGACCTGCCCTTGGACTTCAGAGTTCAAACTGCATTAGAGACTCACTCCAACCTCACGTCCTGGACACTGACTCCATCAGCCTCTGTGCTCAAAGCCAGGGCACAGGAGGTGTGACCTCAGGGGAAGTAAGGTACTTCTCATGCTCTGTGTGGGCCAGGAAGGGAGAGAAAAACTGAAGCCCCAGGTCCCAGGGACCTTGGACTGAGCGGCACTTGGGGGACAGTAGCCATTGACACAAGTCCCCCAGCCTCTCCTGGTCTGTAGCAGCAGATCCAGGCCTTCCACCAGTCTCACTACTGGAGCTGCTGTTTGCAGCCCTGCCCACCAGACACTCTCTGCACATGGCTCTTCAGACTCCTGGAGAAGAGGAGGAGAGATAAAGATGAAGGAGTAGTAGGGGGACCCTATGCTTTCCTCGTCCGTGGAACACAGCTAGATAAATATCAAATCACTCTGAACACCCAAGAAATCAATCTGAGGACTGAAAAAAACAAAGTGCACAACTAGAGGAAGAAAAGAAGCTACACTGTGGAAGATAGGAAGTGTGGAGACAGGATTTGGAAGAGAAAGAATCAAGGGTGGTGGGGAGGGGAGGGAGCCCTGATCAGGGAGATAGGAGAGAGAGTATGTGAGAGAGTACATGTGGAGGGCACTGCACAAGAAAAACATCTCCCCAAAACCACTGAGGGAAAAAAACGAACGGGGCTGATTATAGCAAGTTCTTAGAAGCAGTGGAGCTCAAAGTCTGAAGTGTTAGGAGTCCACACCCTCCCCAGGGCTGGAGCCTAGCCAGCACAGAGGTGCTCCTGTGGAGAAGGAGGGCAGAAACCCAGGAGCAGTCTTTTTGGAGTGCATTTGGGAGAGGTGGCACTGCCTCTCCAGGGACAAAACAGCCAGCAACACCGGTGAGCTGCTCTGCCCATGACCATAGGAGCCAAGGCAGCTTCTGAGTACAGCTAACCTGGACCTTGGCTTTTGTGTTGCATTTTACAATGAACCCCAAGTCCCTGCACATTTGGTTGGCTGTCCTTCACAGACAAAGCGGCACCAGCCACGGTGTGGCTAGATGCTCCTCCAGAGGATTAGTGCAGGTCCATGCTACACAAGATCCTGAAAATGTGGAGTTTTGAAACCCAGCCAGCATGCATGAGATAGCCACTGCGTGGGCAACCAGCTCAGACACAGGGTGAAGGTAGGGATGTGAGGGAAGCCAGGGACAAATGAGGGGAGATTGTTCCCTCTTCTGTGAGAGCTTCCTGAATAGCAGTGGACACAAACTCCCATCTACAGGGAACAAAGAGTGGGGTGACGCCATCTTTATGTGCTGCCATCTGCCCCAGTCAGCACTGACGGACTTCAGTGGGCAGTATAGCGCACACAGCGGAGGCCTGACACACTCTCTTAAGCTCTAGGTGCTTTTTCACTAGGGCAAGTGTGACTGAGAACCAGAGGAGGGGCTGGGCCTCTCCCAGAAAACCAGTGCAAACTCCCCACACCCAAGTCTACCAAAGATAGATTAAAACAAAATCAGCTCTAGTGAATACTGGATCCAGCCTTTTGTCTGTTTTTTTTCAAGATTTTATTTATTTATTTGAGAGGAAGGGGAGCAGAAGCAGGGGGAGGGCCAGAGGGAGAAGCAGACTCCCCGCCAAGCAGGGAATCTGATGTGGGGCTTGACCCCAGGACCCTGGGATCCTGACTTGAGCTGAAAGCAGCCACTTAACCAACTGAGCCATCCAGTCACCCCTGGATCTAGCCTTTTTAACAGGAAGACCACAGCACACCTAGTTCAGACTCACCTCACACTGGACAAAGGTCAGACACTCCTCATTGAAAGTAGGGTGAAACACTGTAGAGAACTGACCTGAGGGAAAAGTGGTCAAAACACAGCAGCAAGGGGACGCCTGGGTGGCTCAGTTGGTTAAACGGCTGCCTTCGGCTCAGGTCATGATTCCAGCGTCCTGGGATCGAGTCCCACATCGGGCTCCTTGCTCGGCAGGGAGCCTGCTCCTCCCTCTGCCTCTGCCTGTCTCTCTGTCTGCCTGTGCTCGCTCTCTCTCTCTCTCTAACTAATAAATAAATAAAATCTTTAAAAAAAAAAAAAAAACACAACATATGTTAGAGAATCATTCCTCTGTC